>PVKS010005437.1:0-85049 GCA_004027875.1 Aplodontia rufa | reverse complement strand
TCTCTCTCACACACACACACACACACACACACACACACACACGCTCATGCTTAATCCATTGTTTCTTCCATTGAACCCTGGAGCATCCTCTGCTGCCACCCTCTTGCGGAGAGAGTCTCATGAGAACAATTTGGTCTATTTCCATAGGCAGCTCCCTAAGCCTTAGAAACAAGTCCAGGAGAGTCTGGTCACAGGACCAATCCACTGAGTCAATCATTCCCTGCCAAACAGGCTCCTTCCCAGGCTCCCTTGCTTCTCAGTCACCCACCCTTCCTCTGCAACCAGCACATTTATCACAGGTGAGTCTCTTTGCTTACCCAAAAAACATGAGTTCACATCAATCAGAAAGACATGCATGTGCCATCTTTGATAAGGAGCGCACTCTGAAATATCTCCATTCTTTATCCAACATTGGCACAGAGATAACAAGAACTTCAAAGTGTCCAGGATAACCACATGCCCCCAAAAGTTCCCCAAATCTAAACGCCGCTTAATGATTCTGGTCTCTGAAAGTGTACTTCAACTGTCTGAACCTGAACAATTTTAGAAAGACTTCCAATGAGTAAAATTTTCACTCACCTGAACTGGGGTGGCTCTAGAGTTTTCTAGTCTTTTGTGTCACTGAAAATGTGAAAATTCTGCTATTCCTACCAAAACAAATCCTCAACATGGTACAGGCTCTGACCAGCCTCGCATGTGTCCACAACTAATGAGAAGTCAGGGGGTGCGGGGCTTAGGAGGCAGAGCTGAATGAGGAAGAAGAAGAGGTATGTAACATTTCTAGAGTAAGCCAAAAAGCCACTAAGACTGCAAAGGGATGGCTTTCTTCCTGTCCTCTCTCCTGTCCAGTGATCCAATATCTGACCTTGGCCAAATGCTAAGACTTTGCCCAAGGACAGTCGCTGATTAAGGAAGTTGAGTAGAGATAAGGCACAGCTGACCAGCCAAGTTTCTCCTCCTTACCTTATGGAAGAAGCAAAGAAGAGCCAAGAAACAATGAAAGAGTTAGTTCTTATTGCAGTTTTCGGACAACTACCAACTCTCAGTTTTGCTTTCTGGTTATGAATATTAAAAAGGAAAAGAGAATCATCAAGTGCAGGAAGTTTATGATAAATTGCCATTCTTGGCTTATATTGATTAACTGCAATTCATTACCCAGACAGGTAATGGGCATTTGTGCCGTTTCCACTTCTTGGAGATTATCAGCAGCCAAATCTTCCAAACACCTAGGTAGGAAAACAGGAACAATTCAGGACAGTGAATGACAGATTGCTAAATGTTTGGTTTTATTGATTTTTCTTACCGTCATCTCATGGGGAAGAAACTTGCTAATTCAGATGACTCTGGGCCTTCATGAGGAGGCAGGAAAACAAAATAGGTTTTCCTTTAAGGAGAAAAATGGTAGAGATCAGGAGAAGCCATGTGCATTTGCTATTGCTCTTAAGTCTGAGGTCAGGCCTCTCCCCTCCTTGCCTCCTTTCCTCTCCCCATCACTCTCTCTGTGCCTATGCAGTTCATGCTGGGAACCTGTCTTCTCCCCTGATACCACAGGTGAGGCCGAGAGCCACTGCTCTATGCCCGTTCTGTTCCCTGTGTTCATTCCTATTACTGCACTTACTCCAAGGTGTCGAAGGTGCCTGAGCATGTGTCTCTCAAGAGAAGGCTGAAAAACAGTAGAGTTGTTTCTTAGATTCCAAACCCACATGGAAGGCCTTAAGCTCACGTTGAATTGGACGGAAAGGCTATTTAACATACTTCTGTTTTAGTGTCTTCTTTATTGTCGTCTCTGGTACCAAATAGGTCATAGCAATATGCCTCAGTGGTGATGCCGAGTTAAGCACACCTTGAAACTCTTCTAAGCCTGGCTGGTCTCTGCCTTGTAGAATGATGTGGGTGAACATTTGCATCATTGTGATCTAGCAGTAGTACTTTCCTGCCTGCGCTCCCTTTTGACGTACCCCTTGCATAGCTTTTCCAGAAGGAAGTGTCCTTTGATAAGTCATCACATTCTCTACTGAATTCCTTCTGAGCCAAAGGCAGATGTTTGTATCCACTGGAAGATGGGGGCAACTTGTGCCTTGTCGTCTCGAACCCTTAGCTTGCACACTTCCACACAGGGTAGGTTCATGCACAAGAGTGTGCCCAATTGCAGGTGGTTGCTGAGTTCAGCCTTCAAACACCCACATAGGGCTGGAGAAGTAGCTCAGTGGTTGGAGCGCTTGCCTGGCAGGCACGAGGACCCGGGCTTGAACTCCAACACCACATATACAACTAAGTGTTGGAGCAACACAGGCCAGATGAAAATCTTTCTCCTCTCTCTCTCTCTCTCTCTCATTCTCTCCTTCTCTCTTAAAAAAATACATAAAACTTTTCAAAATCATAAGGACCCTGAGAAATTTCAAATATAAATTCTTTTACCTGCATTAAAAGTATTCGTCATCCTTTCAAAGTTGCCAATGTCAAGCTTCAAGGCCTGAGCGTATTCAAGGCATCTCCCAGTGAGTTTCTCCCTTTGCCTTCCACACTTTCCAAAGTCAAAGGTGACCAAAGGTGACCCTACAAAGGTAGCGAAGTCTTGCTGCTGACGCTCATCCATGTGGACCTTACCCATTCCCCGCATTTGGGTTGAACTATTTCAGCCTGCAGTATGTGATGCTCTCCTGCTTCTAGAAGGTGTGCATCCTAATTTCCTGTAATGCATCCTTATGTAAAATTATGAATGCATCAAGAAGCCCTGGGAAATCCTATAGGTTAGGAGTCAGCAGGTCTGTGGAGGGCCTCAAGAACTCTAAAGAGAAGTGGTTCATGAACAGGTAAACAGGTGAGCAGGTATGTGGAGAAGTAGATAGGTAAGTAAGGAGAAAAGCAGGATTTCCCTTAGAAGCCTCCCTGCTGGAACTCAGTTTTCAGTTCTCTAAATTGAGAGGGGCTGGACCTGGCCGTCACTAAGTTCTGCTTTGTCCTTGGAATCCAGTAACTCATGACTAGTTTTCCTTCTCCGTCACCTTCCTGTTCTCCCTGACATCCTCTTCCACGGATCTTTTCAAGGTGACTCTAGACCTACTGAGGTCTGATTTCTTAAATTCCAGATCTTTATTGCCCTGGAATTCTAAGGTCATCTTGGTTTATGGCTCTTTCAGCCATGGTGGCCAGTCACCTTTCAACCTTTAAATGTTTTCTTCATGTTAACAAGTACCAAAGAAAGGCACCTGACTTCAGTGTTTCCTGTTGCAAGTGATTCTGAAGTGACCTGAAAAGTCAATGCGGCTTCCTGAAGTGCTGCACAGCGACCCCAGCACTGTGGAGTTTCCGGTGCCCCGGCTCAGTCATCTGCTCCTAATTGAATCAGTCCTCCCTCCCATCAGCCACAGGCTTCGGTTTCACAGCCCGGATGAGCAGTGGGACCTTTCCTGAACACCTCCAGCCCAAGAAGGGCTGTCATGGATATCTCCTCACATCGATAGATTCCCTTTTAATATTTATTAACACCGAAGTATTTTCCTCTGCCCCACTTGAAATGTATATATTCATTCATTAAAACGCATTGACGTTGTTGAGGTAATGGCCTGTCGACAGATTTATAGCAGGAACTAGCTCAATGCCTGCAGGCCCCTGCATTTTAATATAATTAAAAGGCTTCTGTTTGGAATCTTAGCTAATTAATATTCATGTTTTCCTTCATCCACCTGCCATTCCCGATTTGCTGTCTTTTAGCAGACTGATTGTGGCCCAATTAATGCCACCAGCAGCCAAAGCCAGGCAAGAGGGGGAAGGTAAGGGGACCGCCATTGTGGCACTGGCTTTTATGTGGAAAAGCAAAAGCATTTAAACTAATGGAAACCTTTCCTTGGCTTATGAGGGAAGTTGAGGTAGATGCTTCATAAATATGAGAATTCGGTAGAAATTGAACCATTCAACAGGGAGTGTGGTTTAACTGAAAACTGACTAATCCTTGAGCGTTTTCACAAGTTCCATTTGTGCCGGAAGCCACTGAACAGGAACTTGAGGGAACAGGTAACAGGTTTTTATTTTGTTTTTGTTTTTGTTTTTAATAAAGAAGGAATTGAAGCTGAAAGTGGAAAAAAAACATTCACATGGTGATTCAGAAAAATC
This sequence comes from Aplodontia rufa, assembly GCA_004027875.1. Lineage (NCBI taxonomy): Eukaryota > Metazoa > Chordata > Mammalia > Rodentia > Aplodontiidae > Aplodontia > Aplodontia rufa. The sequence goes on along the minus strand of PVKS010005437.1, from coordinate 80,936 downwards.
ATGATTAGGGTCCATGGGAGTTTTGAAAGCCCACAGATTCCTAGTGAAGGTCACACGGTCACTGTCTTACTCCGCTCCTCCTGCACACTGGGAAATCAGTAAAAGGCAGAAATTTATTTCCCACCATTTCACAGGCTGGGAATTTCAAGACTGAGGCAGATTTGGTGCCTGGTGAGAGCCACTATCTGATTCCAAGATGGCACCCCATTGCTGAGTTCCCCTTGAGAGACACTGTGTGTGTCCTCACATGGATGAAGAGATGAAAGAACCAAAATTTCTCCCTCTAGCCCTTTTATAAGAGATGAATTTCCTTCATGAGAGCAGAAACCTATGACCTAACCCCTCCTAAAGGTCCACCTTTTAAAGCTCTTGCAATATGAGTTCCGGAGGGACTCAAACACCAAACCACAGCAGCCTCTTACTTTTCTCTGTCTCGTAAGGGAGTTGTTCTGCATTAGAACTCTAAAAGGAAAGGGGAGCAGTGGAAAGTGATGAGAATATTTACAAGTAAACTTTTCTCAGATCTGTGCAAACTTTGTAAAGGAAAGACTTGAGCCTGTCTCACTCCCAGTGCTAGAAACGGAAATCATGGCAGCCTGGGTGATAAACAGAGCCAGGGATCTGCACATGGGGCAATGTAGCTTTAGAGGAGGTAGAAGTGTCTTTGGGGACCCCACAAGTTGCTCTTCCCAACTATAGGGGTCTTGAGAACATGTTGCAGAGAGCAAGAGCTACTAGGGAAATTCAAAGATGGCAACACCTCACGTCGGGGCTGGCTGACGTTAGCCAGGATCTGTCACCACTTTGAGTCTCATCCACAGAACAGGATACTGATACCTCCAGAGGATCATTGTGAGGACTGAAGGAGTGCCTAGTGCAAGGTTCAGTGCACACTGATTTCACTCACATATCCACTGTGAAACGAGCTGCAGAATTGACAGCAACTCCATGTTGTAGTGAAGAAAATCTTTCCACAAGGAAGAAAGGAAGACTTGGCCACAAAAATGCATAACAGTCAAAAAGCCGACATGGATTTTATAACATCCCTAAGCTTGTCTTGCCCAGTGCACTGGGTATTAATAATGGAACAAAGAGGGGTTACAGAAGCAAGATAAAAATAGACCAAAAGCACCGGATTGATGCAACAGGACATGTAGTGTGTCTTGTTTATGAGTCACTGGTCTGAGCACCCACTTCCGTTCAGCAGGAAGTCCATGGACAGACTGCCACTTAATTATCCTTCCACTGTGGCTGTGTCCATTGTGAGCTGGGGGCTCTTTGTTTTCAAAACGTCCTGGTGATCATAGTCCTCCTGGATGAGATCATGTAGGGACCATATGGCTGACCCATCCACCCAGAACGTCCTTGTATAGTTTCCGGCCATCAAACTTCCCCACATCCCTCAGGTTAGTTCAAGTGTCCCTTCTTCTGGGATGTCATCACTACCACCCTGGTCAGAGACAATGGCTTTTGCTTTGGGTCCTGCTCTACTAATACAAGTCCCTCTCCCCCAGTGATGATGATGATGATGCTTGTTGGCTGATAGTTAATGAAGACTTTAAAAGAACCAAATCCTACATTCTGTTTTGTGGGAACTATTTCAGATAATCCCAGGTGGTCCATATTTTAATTCATCCAATTTTACTGATGATGCAGGTAAAGTTTGGATAATACTGTGAACACTGCCTGGGATCACATAACTGGTAAAGTAGAATTAGGACCAAGGCAGTCCTAATTGTTCTTACTCATGGTTTTCTCTTCCAGGATGCTTCAAAGCTCTATAAAGATATGTGCACAGAATGAGGATCATCTCAGTGGGGTAGAGGAGGACATCAGCGGGCCAATTTAGAATGAGCAAGCTCTACTACAGTTGCTTAGGGGCGGAAGGGCTCTCCCCCCATCATCGTTGTCACCATGATGTTACTGAGCCTCCTATTTGCTTAGCAGTGCCTAAAATTCAATTCAAAGTTAAAATTTCCTCAAAACAGATTTATTCTGTGAAGGAGGCAGTGGAGAGGTAAGTTTACACCTCTTTTACTAAGTCTTACATTTGCAGAATGCTGTTCCTGGTGCTGAGTGTCAGCTGCAGTGAAGAGGGTTGAGTTAAAGTGAGCAGAGCTGAGGGCATTTGACCTACTGATACACAATCTATCCATAAGGTGAAGGGAAAGACTCTGAGGCTGCTCTGGCCTGAGCTCTGGGGGTGGTCAGGGAATAGCCTGGTCTCGCACAGTCATCCATGAAATTGTGGTACCAAACCTCCACCACCTACTACGTTGAGATGGGTGTGTGTTGCGGGGTGCTGCTTGGGGAAGCAGTTGGTCATAACTCCCAAGGGTGTGCCCTGTAAGTGACCTGCCTTTAAATCAAGCACGAAGAAGATGCCTGCAAGGAATCCTCTTTCTGCTCCTGAGTCGCCAGCAAGACCTGAGCTGCGCCTAGCAGTTGACTCCGTAAGGAAGAAGGGAATCTCTGTGCCTTTCAGGGAAGAACTGTAAGTGGTGAAAGAGATCCTGGAATTTTAATCTGCTCATTGTAAAGGTGAGAAAATTGAGGCCAGAATCAGGAAGTTTGTAGACTGAGATTGGAAACAGCATCGAAACAAGGCAGAGGCCCACAGAAAAGCCAGGCGGGAACTCAGCTTCCGACTCGATTCAGATCCTGCTGCGCTTTCCCTTCTGAGCACCAAAGTCCCATTTTCCATTTTGATAAAAGCCTCTTAAGTGGGAACTAGGGAGGAAAGAGCAGAGGTGAGTGAGAGAGAAGAGGGAGTCTCTTAGAGGCCATTTAAGAAAGAACTGGGGACTGGGGTATGGACGATGTGGGGTAATTCTGGTTTAGGATCAAATGCATATCATATTGTTACTTTATATGCATTTGTGATTGTACAAGAATGCAACTCCTTAATAAAAGGTTTTTATAAAAGAGAGAAGTAGGAAAATGTTTTGTTGCTAGTGAAAAGAGAGAGAGATGCCCAAAAGAAAGAAAAATTTATTCAAAAAATTAGAAATACATAAGAAAATAATAAGAGTTTATCCAACAAGCTACAGAATATGTGAGAAAAACCCGTGAAGGAAATCTGAATTAGACAGGTTCCCCTGCAGAAACAGAAACCATAGGAGACCCAGGTGACAAGAGAAAGGTGGAGGGGGATTTATTATGAGGAATTTGACTCACAGTTATTGAGGCAAATCCAGACCAGGAGAGATGATCCTGTAATTCCAGTCCCGGTCTGCAGGGCTGAGAAGCAAGACAGCTGGTGGTGTAGGTTTCTGTCCTTCAAAGTCTCTTTTACAAGCTGGAAAAGGATCAGGCCTCCCCTAAATTTTGACTATTGTCAAAAGTCACTGGCCTCCCACAAAATAACCAGTGAGATCGGTGCTCAGGCTGAGGCCCTAAGCCAGGTCTTATGACCTGATGTTGTACCTCTTGCATTATTTTTGTTAATTTGAACAAAGATTGCAATGTAAATGGATCAATATGTTATTAATATTTTTTAAGAGAGAGGGACAGTGAGAGAGAGGAGAGAATCCATTTTTTTTATTTAGTTTTTCAGGTGACTTTTGTTGCTCTGACACTTAGTTGTGTACATGGTGTTGGGGTTTGTACCCACATCCTTGGGTATGCCAGGCAAGCACCATAGCTGCTGAGCCACCACTCTAGCCCCTGTTATTGATATTTTTCAATTATTTTAATCAATTGGAGATGTGGCTCAATGATAAAGTATGGGGTTACCAAGTAGATACCTCTGGTTTTAATTCCCAGCACCAAAAAGCTTTTATAAATATTATTTTAATAAACATTGGCATTTAATAAAATGCCTATGTTATAAGATTCCATAAATCTTGACAAATATATTTTCAGGCTGAGCATCCCTAATCTGGAAATCCTGGGAGCTGGAGATGTTGCTCAGTGGTAGAGTGATTTCCTGGTGTGCCTGAGGCCCTGGATTCAATTCCCAGCACTGAAAAAAAAATCCTTAATCTGGAAATCCAAAACGCTCCAAAATCCGAAACTTCTTGAATACATACATGATGCTACAAGTGAAAAATATACACCTGACCTCACTTGTTAATTCACATTCAGATTGCAGGTGCACTAGAAGCATTCTATAACATTATCTCCAGGCTGTGTGTACAAGGTCATCCCCAAAATAGCTTATTATGTGTATGCAAATATTCCAAAATTTGAGAAAATATGAATTCTAAAATACTTCTGATTTCAAATGCTTTAAATACATACACACATATATGCGCGCGCACACACACACACACACATACACACACACAGTGTGATCGATTCTTTGAAAACAGAGACTATTTCTAAAATGTGACCTTATGTTCATTTTCAGACAATTCTCCACCCTGTGTTCCAAAAAGCTAATGATGTGCTTTCTCTTCTGACACATTAGTGTCACCTGCTCTTGAACTTCTTTGTAAATGGAGTGCTAGGTGTGCACTCCTTCACATCCAGCTTCTTTGATCTAGCATCCTGATGTTGAGATTCCCCCATATTTTGGCTATTCTGAGTCTCAGACTGTTATGATTTAAGTTGTTATAGACTGTCATCTACACACCTTTTTTTTTCATTTCTCTTGAACTGAGTCATGTAGGTGTCGGTCACTTTACAATGAAACTGTCAAACTGTTTTCCAAATTGGTTGCACAATTTTCCACCAACAACATGAGAGTTTCAGTGGCTCCACATTCTTGCCAACACTTGATGTGGTCTTTTTTTTCTTTTTTAATTTTAGCCTTGGTAGAGATGTAATAGAATGTCTTTATGGTTTTAATTGCTTTTCCTAATGAGAAATGATATTAAGCACATTTTCATGTTCTTAGTGGCACTTACATGTCTTCTTTTATGAAGTGGTATAAAATATTTTGCTATGTTTTAATGGATCATTTTAATTCTTATTAGCAAGTTGTAAGGGTCCTTTATAAATTCCAGATACAAGTCCTTTGCTGACATAAATATTGCAAGTATTCCCTCCCAATCTATAGTTTAAACTTTTTTTAAGAAAGAGGGAGAGAGAGAGAGAGAGAGAGAGAAAGAGAATCAATTTTATTTAGTTTTTCTTGTGGCTTTTGTTGCTCCAACACTTTGTTAGGTATGTGGTGCTGGGGTTTGAACCTGCATCCTTGTGCATGCCAGGCAAGTGCTGTAACCACTGAGCCACCACTCTAGCCCCGTTGCCTGTACATTTTAAAATACATATTTTCCTTTATGTGCATTCAGCATTCTCCAGAGAAACAGAACCAATAGGATATGTACAGATACACAGAGCTAGATTTATTGAGGGATTGGCGCATGCATTTGTGGAAGGTGATGAGTCCCACAGGCTGCAATTTGCAAGTGGGATAAGCAGGAAAGCTGATGGTGTGGTTACTGTCCCAACCTGATGGCCTTAGTGCCAGGGGAGACAGTACTGTGCATCTCAGTCCAAGCCCAATAGCCAGTGAACCAGGAGTGCCATTGTCCAAGGGCAGGTGAAATTGGATGTCCATGCTCAAGCAGAAAAAGCAAACTCACTGCATCTACCTCTTTGTTCTACTCAAGCCCTCAGCAGATTTGAGGGTACACTCTGGTGAGGGTGGTCTTTGTTCCTCAGCCTACAAAATTATTGTTTTACCATCTATTGGGGCCTCCCTTGACCCAGTCAAGTTAACACATAGTATTGGCCATCGCATCTAGGTCTCCCAGTAAAGTGTTGAATAGAAGTTTACAGCACCTTCCTCAAGCTTTGACTGCCCTTGTGGACTTCCCCCTTGGTGTGCACAGTGTTCAGCCACAGACCCATGGAAGTCCCTATGAAAGATGTGAGCCTCTTCTCTTGTGACTCCCTCCTCTCCAGTATGATCCCAATGATTCCAGTTCCTCGGCCTTCCTGCCATCTCTGTCTCTGCCACTCAGCGATTCTGCAACGCTTTGCTTGGGAGACTCCTGTTTGAACTAGACATAGAAAATGCCTTCAGTCAAAAAGCTGGGCAATCTTAGGCCCACTTCAACTGCAGGACCCACAGCTGTAGCTTGATTGCATCCCCTCATTCAAAATAGCTGCCTCATGTACTTTATCCAGTTTTTTAGTTGTTGTTGATGAGAGAGGAAATCTGCACCCAGTTACTTTGACATAGTCAGAAGCAGTCACTTGCCTCACTCATGTTTGTTTGTTTTCCAACATGTACATATTGATTACTTTGATCTGTGGACAAAATAGCCTGGGAAAGATTGAAAGAATTTATTAAATTTAATGAAAATGTATGTGTCAATGAATATTATGTTATATTATTTAAGTGGGCTGTTTCTCATTTGAGAAATAAATATGGGAAGAGAAATTAGGAGAGGTAAGATCGCTAGAAAGCCATTTCACAACAGGAAGGATTATTTTGTAAAATATTTTCATGTTCTTTGGCCATTCCTTATGTGGCTACCAATGTCAAGCAGGGTAGGCTAGATCATTCCAACTTGCCAATAGCAGTTACTGGGGGTAACGAAGTTTTATTCTCATGCATGCTACCCTTCCTTTGTGGGTAGACCTTAGGTCTGATCCATATCACCTTCATGCTGCTACTCAGCAGAAGGGCTAGTTCTGTCTTAGGTATAAACAGTTTTTATGGCTGGGGGAAAAGAGATGTGGAAAACCATAAGAGGGCCTTTAAAACTTCTGCTTTGAAAATGACATGCTGTCTACCCTGCCTTAGCCAAGGCAAGTCACATGGTCACTCATGACTTCAATAAGCCCAGGATATAAATATAAAATCTGTGTACAGGGAGGAGAATCATAGGAAGAAACCAAAATACTTAGTGCGTGTTTATGCAACTTATCATTCCCCAATACACAGCATCACATCTTCTCTTGGATTAGTTCCTACGAAAGGCTAGACCTCGTCGGGAAGCAAATCAAAGCATCTGAATGTCGCTTTCATCCTGAAACTGGATGGTCTTTGCTGAGACCAAGGCCATTACCAAAGATAAAGCATGGTATGCCTGCTGACATATGCAGACCCCAAAGTGTACTAAGAATGAAAGTAAGGTACACACTAGCATATATGAGGTACTTTCATTTATGTAAGGAAAAGAACATATTTTTATATCTGCATATGTCTGCATGGAAATATTCTAAAAGAATGCACAGGAAATTGATGCTTCTAAAATGGCACTCTGGAAAAATATTTTTCTGGAAAAGAATACAGGGATCAGGATTGGGAGACACCCTTTTCTACTATTTAAATTTTTTCAAGGTTGTCTGTTATTTTCCTAATAATTTTCAAAAATCATTGTCTGAGCATACGCTAAAGAGTTTGATATCAGTCAACCAATTTCCCCAACATTCCAGTGTGTCGTAAAGAATAAGGACATGGCCACACTGCAGAATGACCTCAGTGGGGATCAGAGAACCAATCCACAGTGAACTCTCAGAGCTACTTCAAGAAGTGCTTACCATCTCCAGAGATCTACCTAATGAAAAAGTGACTTTCTTAGGTGCTACGTTTCATCCCACACAGAGATGTTCAAGTCACAGTACACCCAAAACTGAGATCAAGAGGAACTTAACGCTTCTGTGTGCTATTCCTTCCTACCATGGTTTTCTCCCACAGAAACTGCTACCAATGAGCCAATCTATCTCCTGATCTGAAGAGGCATTTTGCAACATCTGCCTCCTGTGCGTGGGAACACAGATACTTTCCAGAATGCCAAAAGTCAATCCCACGCCTAAGCTTTAAAGCAAACACAGACCACTGCCCCCAGAATTCCTACTCCACAGTGCTCGAGTCATGACACCTTTACTCAAGAATAAGATCAGCCTTACTCTGAAGTATTGTACCTATTGACTAAGAAGTTCTCATTTTATGATGTGAATCAGGAACTTTCAGAGCTGCGATGATGACTGTTTTAAAGTTTTTATGATACTAATTAAACATCTCTTGAAATTCTTCCATTTAGGAAGGAGGCAGGAGAACGGTCACCCAAAGAGACCTCCTGATGCCTGTCATCTGTCGATATGCTGTGTGGCAAATTTTCAGAAACAAATTACATTTTATGGAACCTAAGTTTGCAATTGGAATTACCATTGTTGGTTAGCAGAACTGAAAATAGGAAGATTGTCCTAGAGTATCCAGGCAGACCCAATATAATAAAAAGGCTCTCGAAACTGGAAATGGGCGGCAGAAGAGGAGTTGCTGTCAGACTGATGAAATGGGAGAACTGACCAGCTGCTGTGGACTTTGAAGATGCACAAGGACTACCAGCCAAGGAATGCAAGCAGCCTCTAGACTTTAACAGGCAAAGAAATCGATTCTCCCTCGAGCCCCCAAAGGGAACACAGCCTCCTGACACTTTGATTTTAGCCCAGGGTAGCACAGTAAGACCGGTGTCAGATGAATGACCTAGGGAATTGTAAGACAACATATTTTGTGTGTTCTTTTAAGACACTCAATTTGCGGCGATGCGTTTCAGCAACAATAGGAAAGTACGGTGTTTATTCCCCAGTGTCAAGCACTGGAATCTCATACTCAAGACATATGCCACTTTTATTAACAAGCTTGGAAGAAAACCTGAGACACGAACTCCACAAACACCTGATCATGTTGTACCACTTTCCTTCAGAGCAATTAAATGTTGGAACTCCTCTTGATAGGCCACATGGTCAACTTCAGAAGATCTATGGAAGAGGTCATGCTTCAGTTGGATGTGAAGCAAGTTTTTAAAGAAAAACAGCTTGGTCACTCATGCCACGCTCAAGCCTGCTACAGTACTTAGCTGCCTTTTACTTGGAAAGATGGCACTGTGGTCTTTATATCTTGCCCACACCTCCTGCAACATAGCTCAGGATTGTTTTCCGCTTGACCAGATGCAATATCTTTTCATTTAGACTGGAGCTGGGTAGGGTAAGGATGCTATTAAGAAACACACACAAACTTACTTGGCATCACCCAAAATAGTAAATCTTTTCCCAAGAAAAATGGGTCAATAATTGATCATACCAATGTTATTAACCACTTCAGAGAAGGAAGTTGTAGGTGAAGTAGGTCTAACAAGTGGCTGAGAATACAACTAGCTCCACCTCTATTCTCATAGCTACGAAGAGTTACTTGTCCCACACCAAACGCCCACCATGAACTCTACTAGCACTATTTTAATTTAAAGATCTATGAGCAAGAACTTGTCTGGGGTCTCAAATGAATTGCTTGTCTTCTGAAAGATGGTGCTGACAGCTGGCCTGTCTTGAGTCAGAGGTTGGGAGGGAAACAGAAAAATAGAACCTTCCAGGGTTTTCTTATTGCTTGCTAGATCTCCCTGCACTCAGCAATGAGCATCCGTCCTGCTCATTTCACAGAGAACTCACCCCAGATGCTACTTTTGAACACGATTCTATACGCATCATTTCTTCACTTGATGTTCCTCAAGAGATTGCCTTTTATTAGCAGTGCATTCATTTTGTAAAGCGTCACTATCACGAAAGGTTCAGAGGGAGGATGAAGAGTGTGGCATCACCATGGCGACCTGCTGCGATGAGAGGACCCAGGGGCACTGGACCACAGGAAGCGCATGAGAGAGCTCTCCTCCTGAGATGCCTTCTTGTGTTTTACTCAACCACTTAAGGAATGAGCAGGGCCACAGAGTCGAGGAAGCAATCACTCTTTTCTGACTCTTGCAGAGAGTAAAATGGTGTCTTCAGGCTCCTCCACAACCATTTGTACTGACATAACCTCTAGAAAGGCTTCCCCATTTCTGACTGGAAAATTACATTAGCAAGAAAGAAAAGGCTTACAAACGTCAAGGGATATGAAGTTCATTGTTAGCTTGTTTTCTCCCATTGTAAGTTCCTGTAGGTTTTTTGTTTGTTTGTTTGTTTCATCAGCTTAGACAGAAATGAGGGCATGAATTTGGGATTTGGAGAAAAAGTGGCCTGAGGGGTGGAAAGGAAATCGGGCAATTTCACCTAGATGAATTCTGCAGTAATAATAGATTCTCGGCAAAGACCTGTTATTCTTTTTTTGTTTGCAATTACCAAAGTCATAGAAATGGATTATTAAGGGATCTAACTAAAAACTAGAAATATATTTACCAGAAGACACTAATTTTTAAGAGAATAAAATATTAAGAAAAGACATTGGGAGTTTGCTTTGCTGCTGCTGCGTCTGGGCTTTTAACTTTTAGATTCAGTGTTCTCTGAGTGGGTTCCTGTTTCCTTCAAATATATATTTTTTATGGTTAGTGTTTGGAAATGAGAAGGGTTGACAACAGTGAGTACATGCTAACCTAGAAGTGTTCCAGGTACTAATATATGACAAAGGAAAAGCAAATTGTTCAGATTATTAGCAAAGCAAAGTCATATCGGTCAATATTTTAAATGAGCTGCCTCAGGATGATTTCTCAAGCCCATGTTAGGCAGACCTGTCAGGCATTAGCCAATTAATATTGCTGACATCAACAGTAACCATGGTTTAGGTCTATGCTATCACATAGGTTAGGGGAAATTGGTACCGAGTCATGACTTCCAGTAAGATCTGGTTTTATCTGATTTATTGCACGACTACAGAATGTACCTCTAATCTCAGCCAGAAATTCTGTTTTTAATTCCTTTTGGTCAAAAGAGATTTGTGATAAAGAGGCCCAAATTACAATTGTGTTGTAAACCAGTAAAAAAGCTCATAAATCAGATGTGGTTAGTTACGCACAGGTGTCCATAAATTTGGAGGTTTGAGTTTTCCTTTTTCTAATTTTTATTGAGAGTCATTGTACAATTGTATATAAAGTCATTGTAAATGTATATAAAGTAACAATATGACATTCATATGTTCCTAAACCAGAATTACCTCCACATTGCCACACCCCAGTCTCTTGATTCTTCTATATTTCACCCCTCTAAATGATATAAATGCTTAGATTGTGAATTTTCCAGAATTAAATGATTATATGAGTATTATTTGGATTCTCAGGGAGGTGAAGAGTAAGCTATATTTTTAACTGTCTCCCTAGATCCCTCCTTATTCTCCTTCCCTTTACCCTCCCCTGCCTATCCTCCCTCCCCACTCCTATCTATGGTTGCCCCTAGATTATGTGTTGCTATGCCTTTGCTGGGTCTAATAACATGAGTATGGTTACCTTTCACCCAAGCCTGGGTTTAGCTTTGAGTTTTCTTAATGAATTGTTATGGTATTTTAAAACATTCTTAGAAATAAAACATATCAGGAAACTGAAAAAATTTTAGTGATATAAAGTCAGTTTTCTTTTTGTTTAGGAACAAAACAATGTATCTTTATATTGTTCTTAAAATCTTTCTTTTCTGATTCTTGAAATATAAATAACTGGAAGTAGACACATACATAGAAAAAAGTTCCAACATGAGGGATGAGGTAAGAAGTAAAATATCTAGAAAATGATCTTATTTTTACTAAGATAGTGAAACTTCACTGCCTTCTACAACATTTACATATTTCTAAATGTGAAAATTTTCAAAAGTGTCACCTGTCTTTGACTTGAGTGCATTTATCCATCTAGACACACACACTCATTTATCTTAGGATTCTTGTTTCTAATTAAATTGAAAAGAGCTGTAAATATTTCAAACGTAGAGCACAGTGTTCTCATTTATTATTGAAAGAACATGGTAATCTCCCAGTACATACATACACACAGAGACCCATCGCTGACTCTGAGCCAGGGAAATGCTGCAAGGATTTGTTCAGTCATCACGAGCCTGGAGAGGGAAGGTGACCTATTCAAACCTCAAAGGTTATGAATCACACAGTAAATTAAATCATGAGTGACCAGTTGACCAGGAAGGACCCACTGTGACGCGGCCAACCTTAGGCAAGCTCTCCTCTTTGAATCGGTCTCTCTAGCCTCAGAACCCCGTGTGTGATGGGAGAGAGTGGTGGCGTAGAGGAGGGCCCATGGAGGAAGCTGCCTGCCACTGTCTTCCCTCCCTAGCTGCAAGACAGATCTACACTGGAAGTCAAACCAGGGATCTCATACACTCCATAATTGTAGCAATGGAAGGGAACAGCCCTGTCCTCCTCACTAAGATTCTCTTAAGTGTATGTTTCCCGGCCCAATGGAAAGCTTAAAACTACTTGCCCAAACACTGTAAATAGCCCTGAAGACTTTTGTAGGACTTTGGAATAAATATGAGACAGAATCCTGACCATGCAAGGACAGAGGTGGCTATTATCTACCCTGAGGCCCTGGCATGTCTAGAGCATACCTCAAAACTCCAACCAATCAAATTGAACCATCCTTTATGATGAATCTACTATAGCTAAATAGAAGGATTTAAAAAACATAGTTGAAGTCACTTTAGGATGGAATCATATCCCCCAGAACATTAGTCCTGAACTAATTGCTGTGGTTGTTGAAATCATAGGAAATTCGCATGCTACCCAGGTGAATGTCTCTTTCAGCCAGGTATCCACAGGTAAACTGCTACCTAGAATTCAATGCTTGGGTGTCAGTGGGAGAAAGGCAATTTGCACCAGCATAAGAAAATTTTTGAAAAGAAAAGAAGTGAGGGAGGGAGGATAGTAAGGAAGGAGAGAAGGATAAAAGGGAAGAAAGAACAGAGGGGGGGAGAAAAAGAAAGAAAGGGTATACACTGACTTAACCAAAATGTCGAAAGAGGAGCTCTAGGTTTGCCTGGTACCAGAGACTTCCATGATGCTCCCTGGTAATTTGCCATGGAACTCTTCTCTCTGCATGGTAGTTTCTTCCTGACCAGTTTCTAACAAGCTGGGAGACTGGCCAGTTGTAATGTCAGTTTATATCCTCACAATCCCAGAAACCAAATTTGCGAGCTCTGGGTTAGAAAAGTCCTTGGGAAAATAACAACAACAACATCAAACTCTTTCTTGGCAAAGGTCTTCACTGGGATAACTCTCTGGTCAAGGAGAGCGGGTCATAGCTCCCAGAGTAGGCATGACGAGGAGTAGGTCCCAGAGAAGAGGAGAGAGCTGCTCCCAGAAAGAAGAAAGATGCCAAGCATATCAAACAAGCAGCAGCGCACCTGGCTTCCGGATTCTGAAGACACCTTTGACCAAGAGTTGAAAAGGACAATGGAAGTTCACTGTTCCAGCTGCGCATCGCTGGGTTCAGTTCTGGGTATGCTCTTTTAAAAGGTGCCTACAAAACTTGGTGTCCAGGGGTGGTTCTGGGTGGAACTAAAGCTTTGTGCCTAGAAAAAGGAGAACTGGACGGACAGTAGATGATAAATACTCAAAACGTCTTTCATGTAGAAAATAAAGCGTATTTGCCCTGGGCTGCCTAATTCTCAGGGTCACGAATGTAATATATGCCTCTAAGACTCAGAAAGATAGCATAAGGAAGAGAAGCTAATCAGATGCTAGAGAAACAACAGTTCACACAGGATAATAAATGGCAAGTGACGTTCAGCCTCAAGATGAGGAGATCCCTAGGGAGCGGAGGGCTGTGGAAAACTGAAGAACTTTTGCTCCATCTAAAGAAGTCAGCACCCACCCACTTCCTGCTAAGCACTGCCCTGTAGGAATGTGGGTACGGCTTTGCAAGATCCTTCTTTTCCAACCAGAGCCAGAAAACCTTATTTTTATATGAAATCATTCCAAGTCTTCAATGACAGCTCATTATTTTTAAAAACACCATGTGACCTAACCAAAATCAAATGAGATACCGTGGAACTGCAATCTGAAATCTCTGCTCTAGAACGTAAAACTTGATCTAGGGGCTCAAAGTTCTTGAGAGTCAGATTTCAAGCATAATCTATACATATTTTAGTAACTGGTAATCTTCAATCACTTTGTGAAACAGAAGGAACACCATCCTGGGATTGATGTAGATCGAAGCTAATGGTCGTCATTACGGAATAGCCTAGAGATCAGCCCTGCATTAGGTGGTCAGAGAAGCCCAGAGTAAAGGTTTATAGATGGACTCGGAAATTATTAAACAAGCTTAGAAAATGTGCTCCAAAAGAGATTCTAAAGAAGTAGAGCCAAATTTGCAGGGAAATGGGTGGAACTTGAGAACACTATGTTAAGTGAAATAAAACAGACTCCCAAAGTCAAGGGCCATATGTTTTCTCTCATACGTGCAAGCTACATAGAAAAGGCAGGAAAGATGGGGAGGATTTCATGGAAATATTGGTAAACTGGCAGAGAAGAGGGAGGGGACAAGGAGAAGGGTGGAGTGGGGAAGAGGAGGGACTGAGGAATGAAATTGACCAGATTGTATTGTGTGCATGTATGGGTGTTTAACAATAAAGCACACATAATAGATAACACCAATTTTAAAAATCTAAAAAAAAAATAGAAAAACTAAAAAACAATAGAGACCATACATGAGGACTCTATAATCTAATTGGAATTTAAACGCATTGCTAAGGGACAATGAAGAAAGCCAGAACAGCACTTTATTTCTACTATGCTCCTGCTGATGTGATGTGTTGCACATCTTGCCAGTGGAATAGAATTTTAAGGGACATAAGTCCAAGTCTCTTACTGTCTATTTTTTTAAAGTCTCCTGGCCCTGTGGTATGTTTTAGGATGTTTGCAATGAGGGAGTATGGTTTGGGGGTTAAGTGCCCTGGATTCCTGCCTTTGCTGTGTTATTCATGAGTCATGAGACCATCAGCAAGTCAAGTTCCTCACTCTGTGAAGAACTTAGGAGATTTACCATCTTTTCAAATTGGTATCGCTAAAATAATACCTCCACCCTCTCTTCCTCCCGAGTTCCCTTGCTTGATTTCCTCACGTCTCCCTAAATCTGTTGCCTATACTTGCCCACTGCCATGAGAGAGATCTGCAAGATAGCAACAGCACGCAGAGTTTCAGAGAAAGATGGGATCGGAGCACAGGACGACAAAGTAAGGGATTCCTACTTGCAATCAGAAGATGAGGTGCCCCAAATCAGAAGCAGGTCCACTGCTGAGCCACCCACCTCCTGAAGGTACACCCTGGGTACTACAAAAAAACAAACCAGAGCTGGAAATTACTCTACAGGGTCCAGATTAGTTCTTATTTTTTTCTTTTTTCTTTCTTTTAAGAGAGAGAGAGAATGAATCAATTTTATTTAGTTTTTCATGTGGCTTTCGTTGCTCCGAGACTTCTTTGTGTAAGTGGTGCTGGGGTTTGAACTTGTGTCCTTGCACATGCCAGGCAAGTGCTATATCCGCTGAGCCACTGCTACAGCCCCCAGATTAGTTCTTAAAGAACATCTTCCTCTCATTCTTGCCTGTAGTATTTGGCATAAGATGGTAGGTTCCATCTTCTGGTCACAAAGGTGTCTCTCGAACCTCAATGGAGAGTGAATATTTATATAACAAGTGACATGTATTTGTCAAACTCAATCACAGCTTCAGATGTGTACCTAAGAGGGAGAAGATGGTCACCATCCATACTGAAAAGTAGTTATGAGGCCAGGTGTGGTGATGCATGACTGTGATCCCTGTGATTCTGGAGGCCGAGTCAAGAAGGTCACAAGTTCAAGACCAGCCTTAGCAACTTAGCAAGACCCTTTCAAAAAATAAAAAATAAAAAGGGCTTGGGATGTGGCTCAGTGGCAGAGTACCCCTGGGTTCAAATCCCTATACAAATTAAAATAAAAAAGAACAAAGCAAGAATCAGAATCTTTCTAACAATCCCAATGCATAACTAGGGTACATTTAACTTTAAAAAGACAAAACAAACAAAAACCACACACACACAGTAACTACAGAAAAATCAACTGAAGGGAATAATGGTCAGTGTAATTTCTGTTAATTTGTTTCAATGCAGTATACGTGAAATTTATTTTTAAGATTCACTGCAAAATTCATCTCCCTTACTACTTAAAACTATCAAGACTGCAACACTTGGTTAATCTGAGAGATTGCGATATTACTTGCCATATTAGAAAAATTAGTTGGAAAAAAAAGAAAAAGAAAAACCTTCAAATGATGAAGACCATGCACATGTTGCTGGCAAGTTCTTTACAGTAAAATGTTCCTTTCTCAGTGGGATTGTCCAGCTATCAATAAGCGTTACTCGACTAATAATTAATTAATGATACACAATACCTCCATTTTAACTGAGGCCACTTAGCAGGGTAAACAACAGCCTCACCTCTGGAGCCAGGTGGTCTGGATTCCAATCCCAGCTCCACCACTTAGATCTGTTAAGTTCCTAAAACTCGCTCTAGTCTCCTCCTTTACAAAAGAGCAAAGCTGCAGGATTAGGCGGCTGAGGATTAACTCACTTAGTAAGTGTAAGAGTGCCTGACGCACTGTGTAGCTGTGAATCATTGTTGCTTCCACGTAAAAATCCATCTGTGCACTGGATAGTGCTTGCTGGGCGGCCTCCTCTGGCCCAGCCATGGAATATCAGCAGCCTTCCTTACGCCACAGCACTCAGGTGGAAGTAGGTGACATTTCCCTTCTCTGTGTCATGAAATGCCAACATTGGAAGTTGAGCGGACTTCAAAGGGAGGAGACTCCGAAAATATCTGTGAAATTTACAATGAGATTGTTACCCACTCAGGTGGCTTAGACCACCTCTAACTTCTCTGTGCCTCTGGCTTCCATATCTGTGTTAGGGGAAGACACTTGTAGCTGCGTTTTGGGTTAAGGCTCAGTTCCCAATGTGGAGACACTGAGGAACGGGAGGCCATGCTATCAGAAGGCCGGTGGGCCGGGGCTCTTATGAGAGCATAGTGTGCCACTTCTCATATGTCCAGAGCCCAGGCCAAAATCTGCCCTCAGTTATGCATGCACAGCTCCATTGACGTCAGCGAAAACTGTGCTCATGTAACAGGAAGCAGAAATTGCCTTTGATTTTAATAGAATCAAAAGCCAAAAGTTTTGCTGATGCAGGTTGCAATTTAGATCCTTAAGGGTCAGAAAAATGCAACAGAATATTGTTCCGTTGCCAATCTCATCTGTTGCCTAGGCCATGAAATTGAGTCCCTGATTTCTCAAGTTTCACTTGGAAGCCCCTGACGATATTACGCCTATGTGTTGTGTGTGGCCTCTCTTCGCAGTAAGACCTGCCTCTAGGATTCCAAAACTGGTTCTGTGGCTTCAGATACAACCCTAACACACAGCTCTAATTCATCGTAAGCCACGTGATTCCATTTCTGGTCTGAGCCTTAAAACAACCCTGGAATCAGTTAATGGTGTCCCATTGACCCCACACCCACCTTGGATGATGGATAAGGATGTAGTGGAATTTCTGGCTTAGCATTCCTGGGGTGCGCAGTCTCAGTTTCAGTCGAGTTCATTTTCATCGTATCCATAGCTTTGTCTTAATATTTGTGTGGTTTTTAAAGTTTAATCTAATTTTATGCAATAATGTTCACAATTGGGTCTCTCAAACCTGAGCATCTGGTAACATAATTCTGAGCAGTTAAACACAAAGTCAGTTGCAATATTGAGCCAGGCCAATGACAAAAAAATAAAAAATAAATAAATAAAAATAAATTCTACTAAGATGTTTCTGTTTCCTTTAACCAATCCCTCAAAGTTCTGCTTCATGCTTTGGACCGGGCTTGTCCTGAGCTGTTTAGTATTTAGACTCATGCCGAGCCGGTCTCCTGTGCTGGCTACAAACTTCTTGGTGGGTGATGACCTGAACAGCAGAGTCTTGAGCCACTTCTCATTCTATTCTCTCTAGGGAAGGACTGGATTCTATGAAAGGTAAATTTGGGGACGAGAACAAAACATATGTAATCCATCCTTCCCTCCTCCAATTCTCTCTTTGGTTATTTTCCTGCCTGCAACGTATATGGATTCTTCTGTCCCCTTGTTACAGATTTTGTCCTGAGCAGGGAAACAGCACTGCACATAACTTGGGGAGCAGAATGAGGGGAAGGCCTTTTTGGTTCAGAAGATCTGTAACATGAATTCATACCTAAACCATATTCCTATGACTTTAGGAGTCATAAAACTGCTGCCTTGATATCTGTTGACCCAGTATTTTAATGAGAGACAGTTGTTGGACAAGAAGTCATTAGCTAATGTTTGAAACTGACAAAAACTATCTAAGAACATTACTTAGAAAGAGAAGGGACAAATATCAGTCAGGGAAAGAACTTAAAAGTGGTTGCCTTTGGGGCTGGAGAAGTGGCTCAGTGGTAGAGCACTTGTCTGGCATGCGTGAAGACCTAGGTTCAATCCCCAGCACCATGTACACAACTAAGTGTTAGGAAAACAAAAGCCAGATGAAAAAATAAAATTAACTCTCCCACTCTCTCTCTTACAAAACAAAAAACAAAACAAAAAAACAAACAAACAAAAACAAAAAAAAAGTGGTTGTCTTTGAAAATGAGGTCTAGGGGGAACAGGGGAGCAGGGGAGCAGGGCAAGAAGTCACTGTTCCCACTCCACTGCTGGACATAATCGTGTTTTGATATTTAGTGACTAATTCATGATTTCACACTCTACTGCATGATATATTCACAGCACCCAGTGTTTTCAAACTGAAAGTCACAGTGGTTACCATGTTGCTAAATCAATTTATTGGGTCCCAGTCTGGTGGGACCAACATTTCTGAATAAAAGGAATGGAATGAAATGGAGTGAAGTGGAGAGGAGTAGAATGGGAGGGGGTGGAAAGGATGGAATGGGATGGGGTGGAATGGGTGTAATAATGTGGAATGGATGGAATGGGGTGAAATGAGATGGAATTGAATGGAATAGGAACAGAAGAAGAACAGTCTAGATCAAAGGGAATTATCAAATTCTGGCTCACAATAGGAAATGTTTCTATTGTAGACTATCATTAAAAATATTGAAATCTATTCAGTTTTTCCAACTTCCTACTCAACCTTCAAGCTGATTTTTAATTCCCTGAGTGTAACATCTACTCCATCCACTAAGCCAAGTGGTTATAATGAGAATATGCAAATGAAATACTTGGAAAACCTTAAAGCTCGATACATATTTAAGCTACTGTGATGATTACTTTAATATTAGCATTACTGCTATTACCTGAGAGATGTCTGAACTCTCAGACTTTCAGTTCTGAACAGCTCTTCCACACAATAGCACCAGCCACCCCAACCCGCACTCTTCCGAGCAGCTACTGATGCTGCAGAGGGTGTGACCAACCTCAGATCAGTCAGGCTTAGGAAGAAAGGAAGTTCTCACCTGGCAGCACCTGTAGGCTGCAGAAGGAAAGAGGTGACGGCGTATTTTGCAGTTGCACCGAGTGGGACCCAGAGTTAGCTTGGCCATTCACTGCGTAGCTTAAGGTAAATCACTTAAATTTTCTGATCATAATTTGTCTTTATGATCATCAACACTATCATCATCATCATCATCTTCAAAACAGCTATCATTATTTTATATTCTTCAAAGAAGGATACAAATTTTTTCTTTTTTCTTTTCTTTTCTTTTTCTTTTTCTTTTTCTTTTTTTTTTTTTTTTTTTTTTTTTTTTTTTTTTTTTTTTTTTTTTTTTTTTTTTTTTTTTTTTTTTTTTTTTTTTTTTTTTTTTTTTTTTTTTTTTTTTTTTTTTTTTTTTTTTTTTGAGAACTTGCAGTGCCACTGAAGAGACAGAAATCCAGCCTGAGCTAAAAGGGTGCATAGAAAGAGGGAGAAAGGTGGCAGTAAGCCAGCTCTTCAACCCTCTCAGCAGAGCCTCGGTGAGGCCCAGGTAGACCGACCACTGGCCTCTGCTCCCCCATGTGCTGGGAGTACCACTGACTCTGTTTCAGAGATGCTGCATTTGCAAGTCCATACCCTGCCGTTTCCTATCCCATCCACTCCACCCCACCCCAACCCTCCACCTTCATGACTGAGGGCTCCATGCAGGTGTTCAGGACTGTCCTGTGGACATCGGACCATATGCTGATGAAGAGAAGAACTCTGCGCATCCAACACGATGAGGCCAGGGGCGGGAGGCCTGTTCTCAGTTCCGGATCTGCCACCTTCTCATGTGACCTCTGCTGACTCTTTTCATCTCTCTACATTCACTTTCCTCCTTCAGTAAAATAAAATGAAACCAGGCACAAATCAGTCAAAGGACAATAAGTAAAAAAAAAATCCGGGAATATGTGCATTTCTCAAAATGAAAGGATGTTGACAGGAGCCAAGCAAACGTGATGGAGGTACCCGCTGGGGCTTTATCCAGGCATGGAGACGAATGAAATCATGGCATTTGCAGGAAAATGAAAACATTATTTTAAGCGGAAAAAGTCAAACCCAGAAAGTCAAAGGTAGCTTGCTTTTTCTCATATATTGAAACTAGAGAGGTGAAAGGGAAAGGTGGGGCAGGTCTCTGGAAATCAAATGGAGGTCAGTAGAATAGAGGAAAAGGACCAGATTGGGGGAAGGAGGGGAGGGGAAGGGGGAATATTTGGGAATGATATTGGACAAATTTTATTGCTATATCGTGTGCATGTACCAATGTGTAACAACAAATCTCACTATTATATACCACTATGACACACCAACAAAATATGGAAAAAAGGTTTATGGATAAAATGTAAATAAATAAATAAAAATGACCACTAATCTTTTTAAGTAACTAATAACAATTAATTAAAATGCTGGTCTTTGCTATATATTAAAAACAACCACCTCTATTTTTCTCAAGTAGTCTCTTACCAATTCAAATAGCTTTCTTTAACACTGATCACCTTTAAATATTTTTTTTACTTACTGATTTTCACTTAACTTTCCACTGTGTTATCAACTCTGGGTCCTTCTCTGCTGTGGCCACACTCAGCCTCTCCCTTTCCTAAACATGATGCTTACACTGTGCTTCTGTTCATGCAAGTGTTTGCCCCCACACAACGCTACACCTATGTTCAAGTCCAGCAATGATTTCCCCTTGAGAGTGACAGCAGCTCCCATCTTCTCCCCAAGTGACTAACTTTAACCACATCTGGATCCCACCTTACCTAATCCACAAGGAAGTATCCAACTCAACTTACAAGTGTTCCCTCTACTAGACTGTTAGACCCTTGAAGGCAGGGACTGTCCCATACACGTCGGCATCTCAGTTTTTCCACATCCCTGCCCCAGCCAGCACATAGTGAACATTTGACATAGAACAGAGCTCTCTTGACTTCTCAAGACCTGTAAGTTTTAGGTGAGGTCACATGTAGCTCCAGAATTTGGGAGCACATAGTGAGTCAGGTATCAGGCAGCAGAGACCCCAGAGTTATCAGACACCCTGCAGGAGGTAGAAGAGTCTTTATTTTAGGCTAAAATCCTCTACATTTGTAGCCTTGAGAATCTTTGAGTCCAGGTAGACTCCAGAGCTCCTGCCAAAACTGCAGATGACTGCACAAGGTCACAAGTCAAGTGGCCTGTTTCCATTAATGCTAAGCATCACTGAACCCTAATGGAGCCAAATGTTTCCTCATCCCTATGCTGGCTTCTTTGAGCACTGGTCACTTTAGACAAATGTGAACCCTGCCTGAGGCAGCCTTTCAACCTCCCTGCAGAAAGAAGATGAACACATGAAATATGTAGAGTAAAACTGCATAACAATATATAACCAAGGACCAAGTCATGCCAGGCACTGGGCTACCTAGTTTAAGATTCTGTGGCTCACCATGCAAAGACCATCTGGATGGTTCTGTAGGCTAGTAGAGAAGTGCTTGAGTGGAAGAATGTTAGCACAACCAAAGGCCCTTCCCACTCGTCAAGCTCTACCCCGAACACCTCCATCATCAAGCCACTTGACAACTGGCAATCTAATGCCCAAAGTCTGCCATTCCTTAAATTGACACCTGTTGTTTTTGTAAATGCCCTAGAAGGAATACCACATTAATCGAGGATGAATTAGTTTATCAAATCCTTTGAGAAACAGAAGATGGGTCAAAGGGGTCCCAAGACATCAGCAGAAGAAATATTATCATTAATGGAAGAAGAGAACCAAAGAAATAGAGAGGACACCCAAGGGACTTACCCTGAAAGTAATATAGCCCTAGAAATCCCTCTTCTGATACTGAGGGCCCTGTTTCCCTGATGTCTGGCTCAGGTGGCACACAACAAGGTCAAGAAGAAGGAACTCTTGTCTCAAGTTGTTTTGTGATTCACTTGAATCAATTTGACAAACGTTTATTGAGTGCATGACACATGCTAGGTCCTTTGACAATCATCTGGAGGTAAATCCCTGAATGAAAATCAGTTCGTGCTCTTAAGGAATTAATATAATGGTTCAATGGAGAGACAAATGCATAAACTGCTAAGCATCATTTAATGCCATAGATGCTATGATCAATATCAAGTTCAACTTACAAAGAGAGCACCAGTAGACCGAGGCTTGGCCAGTTTCTCAACACTTTCATGTCTTGGCACCAAAAATATATCTGGGTCTCTTTTTAGACCCAGCTAGCTAGATGGCAAAGCACGTATGCCTGACATGATCCTGGCCTGCTCTAGAGAGAATAGACAGAAGGGATTACTAGTCAGAGGCCTCCCTCCACCATCTGTAGGATCTGTCATGGGATACCCAAGTGTCCAACCACAGCAGACTTCAGTCATCCACCTGCCAACTGCCATGTGTCACCAGCCTCCCTAGAGAGCCACAAGGATTGATATGGGATCATCTCCAAAGCATGCTACTTCTGAGTAAAAGCCACTTGCTATAAAGTACTCATAAAGGGAAGTTGAATCCAGGCTCCAGAGACTGCAGCTCTTTAGGCAGTAGAATCCCACACATCACAGAGGGGAAGGTGCTAAAACCAGTGTCATTTGAACTCCAATCCCAGCCCGTGGCTGATCTTGAATCAATTAACTTGGCCAAGGCACATAATGTTTTAATGATACAGTATAGGACAGAACAAGATAGAAAATACCAGAATATATCACACACAGTAGTGGTAACCATTACATTGGTGGAAGTGATGTTTCCACTGCATGTGTGAGTGCAGAGGTGTGTGCATGTGTGTGTTTGTGCACACGTGCACCACTTGTGTATACTGGGTCACTGTGTAAAATGTGAGCAGTGGTCCATAGCTTGAAAAACTGCCTTAGACAGCATGGAGCCCAGCTTCATTGTACTGATGAGAGCTGACATCCAGAGAGGTTAAAATACTCTTTATCTCCCTGAGAATCTAAATAATACTTGTGCGATCATTTAATTCTGGAAAATTCACAACCTAAGCATTTATACTGCTTGTAGGG
Organism: Aplodontia rufa; assembly: GCA_004027875.1. Taxonomy (NCBI): domain Eukaryota; kingdom Metazoa; phylum Chordata; class Mammalia; order Rodentia; family Aplodontiidae; genus Aplodontia; species Aplodontia rufa. The sequence continues at coordinate 57,853 of PVKS010005437.1, read as the reverse complement.
GTGAAATATAGAAGATTCAAGAGACTGGGGTGTGGGCAATGTGGGGGTAATTCTGGTTTAGGAATATATGCATATCATATTACATATATGATATGCATTCATATGCATATATGCAAATCATGCATTCATTATTGTGCAATAACTCAACTCCTTAATGAAAAATTTAAAAAAATAAAAACAAAAAAATAATAAAAAATAAAATTCTCATCATTTGTGGCAGAGCTCGAGTAGAGTCTGGTGTTCAGGGTTTGTTCCAAATCCTAGCGCGATTCACACAGGTCTGCAGTGGGAAGGGCAGGGGTGGTAGAAGGGGAAGGGAAGACAGGGAGGGAGGGAGAGGTTAGGGAAGAGGAAACTTTGGGTCCCTTTCACCAGTAGACACCAGCCTTACTAGACTTTCCCGTGTCCTTGTAAAACCATGCTCCATCCGCAGAGGAGATGTGACCGGTAGCATTCACACAGTGCTCCCTGTGGGTCTTCAACCATATCTATATCTTTTCATGCCAATTACTCAGTAAGGAAACTGAACCTCAGAGAACTAGATAGCACCAAGGTCACAGAGCTGCTCAGTGGCTAAGCCAAGACCTGCACTCAAAACTCCCATATTTGACCATTTTCCCCTCTACCTGGCTAAGTTAAGTTTCTACATTATATAAACCAACATCTATGTACATAGTATTTATGCTCTTCTATATGTAGAAAAATAGGAGATAAACAGAAATGAAATCTGCAGGCTTCATTATAGTCCATATTTCCATTTGTGCATTATAGGATGGAGTTTCAGCATCCCTAGGAAATAGGAACTTATGTCCAAACCAGCCCCACTGTTCTCTTATTTCAAATAACAAAAACGGGGCTGGAGTGGTGGCTCAGCGGTTATGGTGCTTGTCTGGCATGCTCAAGTACGCAAGTTCGAACCCCAGCACCACGTACACAATGAAGTGCCCAAGGAATGAAAGTAGCATGAAAAACTAAGTAAAAATTGCTTCTCTCTTTCTCTCTCTCTCTCACTGTCCCCTCTTTCTTTAAAAAAAAAATAACAAAGACGATGCCTACAAACATGGCCACTCTGGAAATGACCTGGGCCTATTATCTACCCACACAGCAAAGCTGAAGAAAGAACAGTACACAGTCACACTGAAAAGAAAGAATCAAATGATCACGCAAAGGCTTAATAGCGCCAAAGATGCTTCTGTTCCTCACTTTTAAAACAGGATTTAAAAGCAGCACCTTCCATTTCTTTCCACTCACCTACCTAAAAGCCCAGCTTGGATTCCCGCACTCATTGCTTCTGTTGAGTTTAGACCTGGCTGCTTCTGACCCAGCTGCTTGGGTCCTGATTGACAAGGCCAGGGAGAGTACAAGGAACCAGGAAAAGAACTGTCCATGAAAGACACAGACGGCATGGGGGGAGGGCCTAACTCCAAAGGAAGAAAATGCTGCAAGATGGTAGAGTGACCTGTGTGTGAAGCGGCAGGCGTTGATTAGCACGCAAGCGGAGGAGCAAGAACTGACGATGGCACTCAGCTACATGGAGGAAATTTGGTAACCTTGAAAAGGTCTTATGTCAAACCTACCCACCCAGCATCTTCCCCCAGCTCATGGGACTAGTTCACTCCTTAGAATGCCACTCGGCCTTTCTCTCTCATTGTACGTGGCTTTGTGTAGGTGCGACCTCAGAGCTGAGCATGTGACCTGAGTCTGGCTAGGTGTCACACCCATGGCTACTATGACCAGTCCAGAAACCTAGATTGGTCCAATAGGATCCACACCCAAGATTTTTACCGGAGCATCCAGGAAATAGGAATCCTTTCCCCTGGGCAGAAAGCTGAGCACGTAGGCTGTAGCAAGATGGTCCTCATCTTGTCACCAATAAGGCAGAGCCTGCCTGAGAATGATGCCAATACTGAGAATGCAGAGCTGGGAAAAGCCAAATTCCTGCAACATTTGTGTGAGTCCTTGGATCTAGATGGACCTGAAGCCACCTCTGGGCATTTTAGTTACGTGAGATAATCACCTTATTTCTGTTCACACCAAGTGGACTTGAATGTTCTTCACTTGCAACCAAGAGTCATGAGCAAAATAGTAACAGAAACCACTGATGAGCTAAGGGACTTGCCCAAGCCTGCGACCTAGCTGAGTCCCTATACTAAGCCTCCCAAGTCACAGAGCGCCTCACTCCAGCAAACCCTGCTCCGAAGAGAGCAGCCACATTCATTGCAACTGGGATTTACATGTGCCACCATTAATGCAGGCTAGGGAAGGGAAGGATTTGCACTAACAGATTTTGGTATAACTGGAAGATTTTTCCGAATTATGTTGAATGACTCTCCTCCTCTTACAACTTCAGAAGTTCGTAGTGAAAAAAAAGAATTTGACAAAGTATCAAAGTGATATAACGTTGTGTGCAAGAGAACAAGTAAGAATTTTTTATGTTGGTATTAATTAGGAAATGGGTAATGATGCATCCTTTTAAGAATAAGCAATCTTGCCCAAGATCAGAGCTGCATAAGTCACAGCCTCAACTTCTCCTGTACCCCTATGTACTATAATTAATACCGAGTTGCCCTTGCATTAGTTCAGCTGCAAGTGGAAAGGTCATTGGACACTGGTCACTCCAGCAGTGGGTAGCCAGGGAAGTCAGCTTCCTCAGTGAGTCACAAAGGCATGTAAAGCCACTGTTTGTCTTCTGGAAACCTTGTCCGGGCCACACTAGATGTCCCTGGTTAGATATAAATTTAGATCCCTGTGAGGTGAACCAATGAGTGTCTCGTGGCATCAACCTAGAGCCACATTGGAGCCCCAGGCATAGGAAGACAGTGTGAGGGTCCCGTTGCCAAAAAATGTGCTCTGCGTGTGTGTGTGTGCGCGCGCGCACGCACATTTTAAAATCTCAGCTCTTCAATCAACCAGTGAAATATTCATGGGCTCTAAAGTAGCAGACAAGCTACTTTATGGGAATATCAATATTCTTGGAGCCAGTCTTAACCCAGCGTTCAGAAAGCCTCTCTTCCTACTTCGTCACTTTGGCTCAGTCTTATTTTCAGAAACCTTCCACTCTTTCATAATCCTGCTCCAGTAAAGGTGGGAGGTGGATGGCCGGGGGGGGGGGGGGGGGGGGGGGGGGGGGGGGGGGGGGGGGGGGGGGGGGGGGGGGGGGGGGGGGGGGGGGGGGCAGAGCGAGTGGAGGAGGAGAAGGCACCCTTGGGTGTAGTGGGTCACACAGAGGGGTGTCTCCCAGAGGTGCCATGGGTGCAACCAGGAGCCATGTCTAGTGGGGCTGCTCTGGGGAGTTGAAGAACGTGGGCACAATCGAGGAACCTGTTTTAGTGTTTTCGCCTGGTCAGTGATTCCAGGTGCATACGTAGGATTATCCTTCCTGGCAGGACCCTGAGTGTGGAGTGGAGAGAGTGAGAAGGGGGTCCTAACTAGTGTCACAGAATGAAAAAGGAAAAGTTATTTTCCTTCATCCATCCCTGCTGGACTTGAGTGCCCCTCATGGGTGTATAAAGGACGTCCTGGGTGAAACCTGCAAAGGCAGACAGCAGCTCCAGGGCTACGTGATGTCCCTTGTCTGTCCCTTCCCCACCTGGCCCTTCATGCTTGCCCGCCTACGCTCCCCGCCACCACAGGCCTGTCCTGGACGTGGGGTGGAATTCGACATTCTCCTTTCCCTTCTTAGCCTCTCCGTTCAGACTGCCAAAAAAGGGGCCAGTTAGGATGGTGGTTTCCTGATGTGGTACCTGTCCCTCAGGACTGGAATCAGGGCTGCCAACTCATTCCAGGTCTGCCCGGCCAGAAGCCAGGGAGCGGCCGTCTCCCCGCCGGCTGCTCCGTGTTACTGAGACTCATCTAGCCTGCCCTTTCGGGTGCCCCAGCTGCTGGGGAGGCACAGAGACTTCTTGGAGACCGTTGCACACAGCAGCACTGCCAAGCCAAGCTGGGGACTGAGGAGGCCCAGTTACAGGTCGGGAGAGGTAGGTGTGGGCCGCAGGACTGGGGAGACGGCTGCCCTCCACACAGCCCTCCCCAGCAGCTGGCGGCCAGTCACAGGAGCTAGTGAGTGTCAGAGGGTAGGCCCTGATGGAAACCCTCCAGGTCCAGCAGGAGGTGGACAGGGCCCTGAGCCACAGGCTCTTCCCTGTGTACTTCTTTCCTGCAGGCTAAATCTTCAAATCCACACTTGCAAAAACAATTTTTTTAAACTTTCTATCCTGTAAGGTTAATGTGCTATAAATTTGGGGAATGCAGCTTTGACAGCCAATGCTACAAATCAAGCAATGGCACATTTATTGTCTTGCATTCTGAGGCTTCCTGAACCCAGAAACTACGCAGGGAGCAAGGTCAACCGTATTAGGTCCTGAATATTGTAGACTGGCTAACATTGAAAAGAGAATTGCAAGCAATGGAGATGCCCAAGAGGACTCTCTCTAACCCAGCCCACTCTAGAACTGCTGGGCAAACACCTGCAAGGGTCCCCAGGGGTCCCCACGTCCTCCTAGCCTGCAGCTCACCACCTCCTCTCCAATAGTCTCCTCCTCAGTGATACTAAGTCAGAGAGCTCATGTGTTAGGGACACTTGCATATTCATCTGGTGTGCAAAGCCTATTGTACAATCATCCCCATAATTGCAAAGGCCAAAGAAGAATCACCACTTCCTTTCTCATGAGTCCAGCAACACTTTGAAAGATGCTGCTCCCCACCATCCAATCACCAACAGCAGCGGAACCAACAGAGATGGTGCTAATGCTGCTGCCTTTAGTTCTCACGGAGTCTGGCTCGTGCTTCACCTCACCAGCAGTGTAGCCTGGGGAAAATTACTTCACCTCTCAGGGTTTTAGTTTCCTCATCTTCAAAATGGAAATAGTAGCATCTATCCCACAGATTGTGACAATAATTAAATGAGCTAATACAGGTCAGAATTTCTACAATACGTAATAAGTGCTACAGGCATTGTAGCAAATGTTGTCGCTATGATAAATGTCATTTGTGTCTCCAAAATGCTATTGAATGGAATTCTTATCAAGTCCCTGTAGAGGAAATATCATGTAAAGATCTAGAAGCAGTCGATCCCCAAGGCCCTCTATAACTTTCATCTTATCTCAGTCCAACTTACTCCAGCTCCACCAAAGGGTCAGCAACATCCAACTCCTGTGATATAAACAGGTGACCCTCGTATAAATATATATCTGAACATACTCTGATATGAACACCTAACGATACATGCAGGCTTGTTCCTCCTCCAACACAGCTGGAGAGGCTTATCCAGGATTTGGCAAGACTGTACCTTTTCTTTGAACCCAAGACTGACACTCTCAGTGTGGAGAGCAGGAGCCAGTCTTGCTGGCCATTCTCTGCTTTGCACAACCAAATGCTTGAGAACATTGTGTCACCACACTAAAGGTTAACATGAGGTTCCTGATCACACATTGTCCAGCCCATCTGAGGTAACACTGGGTGCACTGTTGGACCCACCTCTGAGATTTTCTGTGACGCAAATACATACCATGAAGCTGGGATTGTCTGGAATGCCCCCTAGGACGCTCTCTGTTCTTTCAGGTCATCCTCATCAGCTGGTTTCTCCCATTTTACTGATGAGGCAACTGAAACAGGTTAAGTAATTTGCCCAAGAGCAGGTAGCTTGGAAGTGCCTGAGCCAAGAAGAAAACTGAGTTTTATCTGACTCATCCTGAGTCCTTTACTCATGGTTGCTTTCAAATCACTGCTAAAAAAAAATTACCATATCTGAATATGTTCAACTGGAATGGTTTTGTGAAATCAACATGGATTGGGGGTGGTACTGGGGATTGAACCCAGAGGTGCTTAACCACTGAGTCATATCACATTCCCTTTTTTGTTTATTTTTTATGTTGAGAGGGTCTCACTAAGTTGCTCAGGGTCTCATGAAGTTGCTGAGGCTGTCTTTGAACTTGCCTCAGCCTCCTGAGCCACTGGGGTTACAGTTGTGTGCCACTGTGCCCAGCTCAACATGGATTCTTAAGAGATGTCTCAGTCTCTTCCTATTGGAAGAAAACTAAGTGCATTTGATGGTTCATTCATGGTATTCTGGCAGCTGTTTCTTCCTACTCAAAATACTCAGCTCTGGAGCCTAGCCGAGGTGATCATGCCCGCAGTTTCCAAGGCATTAGTTACGTGAGGCTGGGCCCAGCTGCCCTAGAGTTATTCGTTGAGTCAGCATCTTTGTCCCAGCTCTTGGAGGGCAGATAGATAACCAAGCTGATGACTTGTAAATAGCTTAAACTCATCAGCGCTGCTTATGTCTTCCACACCCATATATAAGACAAAGCTCAGTCTGGGATCCTGTCAAATAGTGGGCTGAGCCCCCTCAGGGGGCCATAACAACACTTTTGTTTGTGTAGTCTGGAATTTTTATGTTCAAACAGAATAGTACAGATTAGAGAATGGGGAATCCCATGTGTGGTAAGAACAAATAGTGTCCCAGGACACTTTTTTAAGGTGTGTATATGTGTAATAATGCATCACAATATAAAATGCATTTTTTGAGTGGATCATAAACAAAAAATGTTTGAAAGTCATGGTTTTACAAATTTGACCTGACCCCCCAGCTCACATTCCCTTTGGCCCTCCAAAGGAAGGATCAGTCAGGACCGAGGTCACAAGGAAGTACAACATGCTGCGGTCCCCAGAGGAAATGGGAGAAATGGTAGATTTGGTGGTAGAAATAAAAGAATCAAACTGTCTTTCTCATGTAGAGCCGATCTTTCTTGAGAGTAGTTAGAACTGACTTCCTTGCTTGGGATCAAGAAGACTTTTCCTTGGAGTTACCCTGGAAGACTAAAGAGGATGACGAAAGTGCCTACAGGAGAAAGCAGGGATTGCAGAACGATGACAATGGCACACGCAGAGGTTCTTATGGCCCCATTTGGAGGGCTTTGAGGTCCCCATGCTCTACCAACAAGGCTGAGAAGAGCTGACTGCAGCTTTCCCCAGGCAAAAGTCCCAGTGTCAACATAGGGATAACGGATATTGGTTTCAAACTGGCTTCCTGTTGGAATATTTTCTAAAAATAACAAATCCGAGGACTTCCACCTTTTATATAGATGAGGAAAAACAAAAGGATAAATCTGTAAATCTCCCAAAATTATACTGATAAAGCCAACCTAATCATGGTTCTCAAACTGGCAGTTGAACCAGGAGAACTGAAGGCAAAGACTTCTTTTTTTTTTTTTTTATTGTTGCTACAATATTTTTTTTGTTTGTTTGTTGAATACAGACTTACAATTAGGAGGGAAACATTTTCAAGCAATCAAGAAGAAATGTATATTCACAGAGCAAGCCAAGGCTGATGCCATTCCATGGTTCCCCGCTTGGGTTCCCCATGGTTCCATGTTTCCCCCAATTAAACCCCTGTGCTAAATGGACTTCTGGTGGAAGTCGGAGGTTGAAGGGAAATACTTCTTGAGGTGAGGGTCCAAGTGCTGGGTTTGCAGCATAGCATGGGAGCAAACCTGCAGCAATCATTAAAGTGCTTGGGAAGAGAAGGGCACAGATCAGTCCTCACAGAAGAGGACGTCCAGAGCCCGCACGGAGGGCCATGCACAGAGAAGCACCAGCCTATGGCTCTGGGTCCCAAGAACAGCAACCTGCCTACAGCTTTGCTTCAGATCTGAAGGTACCTAAGGCTGCAATCGTCTGCTTTGACAACTCCAGAGTCCTTGGCTCCCACCCATGAATTTCAGCATACTTTAAAGATGCTTTTGTCTTAAGCACCATATTTTGTCCAAGAGTTACTGAAAGGAATCAGTTCAAGGAATAGGGACAAGGATTACGTCTTCATGGCAGAAAAGCAGTCCCACCTTTCTTCTGAATAGATCTTTAAGGACTCTTTTTACCATAGTCAAGAGCATGGCAAACTCCTTCCAAAGACTATTGCTTACTTAATGCTGACGGCGGCATCTCAGGCTTGGACAGGGACTAGAGGTCCCCAGCAGGGGTCTATTCTTCCTAATCTTTCCACAAGCATTAAGTGCACCATGCCTGAGAAGTCTGAAAATGGAGAGGGCTGGAGACCAACTGCCTTCCTGAATAGTAACACAATTTCCATTTTAACCAAGGTGCCACTGTGAAGTGCCCCCATTTGGAAATCCATACCACAAAGGCCCTTCCATGAAGACGTGTCCTTGAAATTCATCTGAGCCACTTACAGTTTCCGGTTCTCATCTTCCATGCTAATGCTCACTCTGGTTTCTAACTTAATGCCACTGGGATTAGACGTCTCACCACTCCCTGCCACAGCTGTAAGTGACTATCTCTTGCCATTCTGACATCCACCCCAAATAATGCTTTTCTGGACTTCCTTGGGCAAAGCTGATGGTTTCATGTTCTCCTGCCACTGAGCTGTCCACCCAGGTCCATCTGTCATTGCCCCATCACAACGGACTAAGTCAACTGGAACCAGGTCCACTGGCTCTAGGAGAAAATGACTGTCACCATCTGTTTTCCTTATCCTGGTGGGGACTTGAGCTTTATCTCTTGGATTCTTAGGATCAGAGATATGGCAGAGGATGGCAGAGGAACGAATCTATTTGGTCAATAAGGGACAGTGGGAAGTTCCTATGTGCTGGGTACTATTCCACCTGCTCGGACCCAGCTGTCACAAAATGTACATTCTAGATATAGCACACAGTGCTTGCTGATAGTTTTTGAACCACATTTCATACTACAAGGTGACTTAGACTTTGGAATACCAGCAGAACTGAGATAGAGGTCTTCTTGAGGCTGCACTTTCCATATTTTACCTTCTCTAACTCTTTTACAAGGACACTGGCCCAGTCATCAGAAACAATATCAGGGTGCTTGAGAAGTGATACAAGTCTTTTATTCACAATTTACAAAATCCTTTTAATGTCACAGCGACAGATAACTACAGCAATTCAGAAAAGCCAATATCCTACTAATATTGAAAAATTGCACACTGCCTACAAGCTCGGTAATTACTCTTGTTTCCCATTTCTATTTCTAGGGACCAGTCAGGCATTTCAACAGAGATAATTCAGCTTATTACCTTTCAACATATTACCACTCTAATTTTTCAGACTTTCCAAACTAAGTGGACCAATGGCCATGACTCTTTCCCTCCTCCCTAAAACCACTTCCTTCTCCTATCCTCCATGAAACAGAGTGAAAGAACACACTGATGTTGCTGATCTCTATTCAAAAGAACATAAGATGCTGGGTTATCTTCCTGGCCCAGCCAAGATATTACCAGATGACTTTTTTCAATCATGTAACTTGTGTGGTGGTATTGTTTGGAAAGTAAATATGTCTGACTAAATTGTCCCCAGTGTTAATCCTGGAGGATTCCATAAGGACAGGAACATCTCTAGCCAAGATTGTCCCTGGGTATCAGGAGCATGAAGTGACAGCACAAGGGGTTCTCTCTGCTTACTAAAATAGGTAACCAGCTCTCCTTTCTTCCATTAGGATGCACCGAGGCCAGTAACAACTGAGGCTGGGCCAAAAGCAGAGAAACTGGGTTTTTCATTCTCAGTAACACTCCATTAAGAACTCCTCACCTATACCAGGGTTTTGGTTAATTGTGAGCCAAGTCAAACACACACACACACACACACACACACACACACACAATCATTCATTTATTCAACAAATATTTATTGAGCACCTACTCTATGCCAGCCCAGAGCTAATGACAGTGTGGCTCTCTCACCATAGAAAACCTATTGCACTTGTTTTACAGGAGCCATGTGCCCCAGTAACACTTTTATGGGATGGCACTCAGGGATCGTGTGTTATGTAAATTCATTCAGTGTTAATTTTCAATATGAAAAAGATTTTAAAAATTAAAAGAAAAAAAATTCATCCTAATAGAGACAACCAAAGATGACTCCAAGTTCCAGTTGGTTCTGTGTTCTTCCCTTTTCTTGGTGTCTAGCTTTCCTCCCCGTACTTGATGTAGACGTATTCAGAATGTTCTTGTGATTTTCTATCATGCTTCTTTTCCCCACTTCTAACTTATGTTTTTCTCCAAATGCACAACCCTGAGTCTTGACTGCATAGGTATTTCCAGAGCCATAGCATGTTGCTGTGTGGTTCCTAGGACGTCCTTCTTCACTGCTTAGGTTAGAAAGCTAACATATTTTCTGGTAGCCATTTCCACTCATTTTTATACTATTCAAACTTAAATTGCTGGCAACTGCAGCTTTTATAAGAAGGAATACAGCAACTGTGGAATGTGCAGTTAGTGTGAGTCTTGGATAGGAACCGGAGGTTCTTCTTTCCCCTCTGGATCCTTAAGTCTCTTGGTGGGCAGCGTTTTCCTGCTGGACTCTTGTCTCAGAGCAGACCCTGCCGTTGCCACCCGTGTGCTAACGTTCTCTGATAGAGTGTGGTGGAGGCAGTGGGAATCACCAAATGTTCCTGCTGCCTTCCCACCTTTCCCTGTCCTCTTGCACTCAAGCAGCTACGTGACAAATGCTGGTCGAGGGGTGCTGGCAGGAAAGGTCTGTGCCACCTGCCATCTGGAACACAGAAGAGTCAGCATGGCACTCCCTGAAAGCCCCTTCCTTCCACCAAGAAGGCCAAGTGTTGCAGATAATGCAACCACCAAATAGAACCTCCATCAGTCTGGGTCCTCAGTGGCTGGGGCAGTAAAGCCCACCCCAACCTTCACTTGTAGAATGAGCCAGAAATAAATACGGTGCTGTTGAACCACTGGGATGTGATGCCATCTTGTTGCTACACCATAGCATGGTCCAGCCTTACTCCTAAGCAGATTGAATGAAATCATTTAAAAGAATGAACTAACAGGCTTTTGTATACAGATAAACCCCTCTATAAAAATCACCCATGAGGTACAAAATCCAGAACAGTGATAACACCAAAGGCCACAGAGGATGTGAAGCAGCAGATGCTCTCATTCATTGCTTATGGGAATTTAAAATGCACCAGTGTTTTGGAACTCAGTTTTCCATACTTTTTAACAAAATGAATTATTCTCTTACCATACAATCCAGAAATTGTACTCTTTAGTATTTACCCAAAGTTGAAAATGCGTTTAAAAAAAAAAAACCTGAACACAGACATTTATAACAGCTTTATTCACAATTTTCAAACTGGGAAGCAACCAAGCTGTCCTTTACAAAGTGAATTGATAGAAAAAATTACTCCCAGCCAGAAAATGGAAATTACCTCCCAATTCTACATTAGGTCTTCACCTCAACTCATCTACCCACCCCCCATACCAGGGAGGGAGGCAGGAAGAGCATTAACTACATGGAAGAAATAAGAATTAATAACATGAAAATGAAAAGAAAGTGATGGGTAATCTGTGGCACATCTAGACAGAGGAATATTCTGCAGCATTAAAAATAAGTAAGCTGTCAAGCCGTGAAAATACATGCAGGAAACATTAATCTATATTAATAACTGAAGTAAGACAATCTGAAAAAGCTATATATTGTATGACATTCTTGTCTAGGGAAAACTATGGAGACAATAAATAATCAGTGATTGCCAGGGGTCTAGGAGAGAGGGATGAATTGGTATAGCCAGAAGTGATTTAGGGCAGTAAAACTGTTCCATATTGTACTGTAATTATGGATCCATATCGCTATTTAGTTGTCAAAATCCATAGGATGTAAGCAAAGAACTAACGATGAACCTCAACGTAAACTAGTACCCTGGCTGACAATGATGTGTCAGTGGCTGTTGGACTGCAACAAATGTTGCAGATTGCTGATAACGAGGAAACAGTGCATGAGGAAAAGGTTTTAGGGGAAATCTCTGTACCTTCTACTCAATTTTTTCTGTGAGCCTAAAACCACTCTTAAAAATAAAACCTGTTCAAAATTAACAATGGAAGTTCCCCAAACAAAAGCACACGCAGAAAGCAAACGAAAAACTGCAACTCTGAGTAATCCCGTTGGTTGTGATAGCACTGGCATTGCTCATTGTTTTGGAATTATCAAAATGAACCCATGAGGCATATTGCCTTTAAAAATAAGTTGATATTTCATAGCCCTGTCCACCGAAGAGTCCTAGGAACAATGACCAGCACAGTCATAAACACTTTGGGCCCAGATTGTAGTTTTGAAATGTCATTTCCTTTCAAGCAGTGATTCGTAAAGAAATGGCAGTTGCAGGTGTGGCACGGGAAGTGTACAAGATGAGACTAGAAAATCTTGTCATATAAGAGAGCAAGGAAGCTATCAAAGATCACTAACGTCACATCAAAAGGATTCAAGTCCATTGCAAAAAGCACTTGCTGGCCAAAGATGAGAAAATTATTACCATGCCTTGAAACTAATCAAACACGTTGACTACATTTATAGTACATGGATATATGAGTTTATGATCATTGATACTGATTTTTGAGAGATGATTGGAAACACTTATTACCTTGAACACTATTAAAAGAATGAAGAATTTACTTTGCATTTCCTATCTGAATTGTAGCACTGATTAACCAAATAATAGATAAAGAAAAGTGCCTTTTCATAGAAATATTCTAACTAATGAAGAAAAAGAACTAATAGAGGGACTGGAGCTGTGGCTCAGCAATAGAGCACATGCCAGGCATCCCTGAGGACCCAAGTTCAAACTCCAGCACCACATACACAACTGAGTGTTGGAAAAACAAAAACCAGATGAATTAAATAAATAATTAATAAAATAAAATAAAAAATTAATTAGATAAATAAATAAAATTGACTCTCTCGCTTTCAAAAAAGGAAAAGAAAAAGAAAAAAGAACTAATAGAATATTTGTAACCCACAATAAGTTAGTGGATCTAGGCATAGAACTTCAATATCTGCCAAGATCACAATGAGAGACAGGCAGGCATTAGGGACTTCCTGATGGGCCACCTGTTGTCTGGCCAAAGGGATAGACCATGAGCCTCCTCAAACCCTCAGACCAGCTGCCAATTTGCAGGAAATGTAGAAGAAATGTCAAACCGCACAGAGGACGCACAGTCATCAATACCAGACTGCAAGAGACTGTGAGTCAAATGCCCCAGGGTTTTCAACAGAAAAACTGTAGCACAAGAAAAGTTTGGAGTGGAAAATTGTAGGCTTAAAGAGATTTTTTAAAACATATCAAAGCAGGTGTGTTGGCACATGCCTGTAATCCCAGCAGCTCTGGGCTAGAGGATCACAAGTTCAAAGCCAGCCTCAGCAACTAAGCAAGGCCCTAAGCAACTTCGTGAGAACCTGTCTCAATAAAAATGTAAGAAGGACTGAGGATGTGGCTCAATGATTAAGAACCATGGTCCCCCCACCCCAACAAAAAATATATCAAGGATTTAAGAACAGACAAAACTACAGGATTTAAGAATGCTACTTGGGTGGTTAAAAAATAGAAAAAAAGAGTGATTTCTATAGAAGTCAGTATAGCTGTTTCACCAGCAGGGAAGTAATTATTATTGCAAAGGCATGCAGAGGGCTTCGGACTTGGCTGATGAAGTTCTGCTTCTTAATCTGAGCAATGGTTCAAAGGGCACCTGCCCTATAACAGTCCATCAAGTTCTGTACTTGGTGTGTTTGGTTTTCTGTGCTTTTGTTTTATCATTTTTAAAAAGGCTTTGAAGTTAAACACACACACAATGAGTTGGTAGATGTGGTAGAGTCTGAACTGGGTTTTAAGAGGCAGGGCTAAAGGCTGGGATGTCACATAGCGGTAGAGAGTTTGCCTGGCACAGATAAGGCCCTGGGCACTTTGAGTCCCCAGCAAAGAAAGAAAGAAAGAGAGGGAGGGAGGAAAGGAGGGAGGAACAAAGGAAAGAAGGAAGGACAGGAAGGAAGGAAGACCAGCAAAACATGCAAAGCAAAGGAGAGTTGGGAATGGAAATCAAATTGTCTTAAAGGCCACTGAGATGGGAGACCTGAAATCCCTCAGGCCAAGCCAGTCAAGTTCAAATCCACCGTGGCCCTCCTCATGCGTGGCTGGTGTGCACTGCCCCACAGGGCTCTCGTGCCAGGTAGCAAACACTTTCATTCCCGCGCTCTTCTGGGCAGGAGGCACGATTCCCACCCCATGGACACATTATGTCCACAAGCCACCCCTCTCTGTCCACAAGCAGAGGACAGCCCCAGATCCCAAAGCCACAGCTCCTCCCTTCTGAGGATGTGCTGCTTGACCCGAGAGGCCCCTGGGGACCGGAACTAAACCACAGGGCCAGTTCTTGTTCTTTTCCTGCCAAAAAAAGTTGAGAAAAAACAATATTCAATGACCCGAAGCAGTGTTCCCCAGATTAGAAACCAGATCCAGCCTCGATTAGTGGAGACGCCACTTGGAGAAGGCTGGCGCGGAGCTGATAAGGCCAAGTATCCTCGGAATTGTGTGTTTTAAAAACGATGGTGTTTTCATTTCACGTTCCTGCCCGTTTTCATTGGGGTGGAATATTTCTCTCAACTCTCCTTTTCATTGCCTTCAGGGACATGAAGTGTTCCTTCAGGAAAGCTTTGCCTTCTGAGTCAGTTTTATCTTCCTTCCCTAGGACTGTTCCCTGCAGCCCCTAGTGAGTCTCCCTTCTGACTTGGCCTCTTCTGGCTCCCTCATTGCCAGTTCCCTGGGCCTGGTCACGACCCTCTGATCTGCCTTTCCTACTTGCAGGTCTAGCAAGGGCAGGTGCACAGCGTGGGTGGACGGGGAGACCCCTCACTGAGAAACTAAAGGAAGAGATGGCTGTCCACTGGAGAGGAGGTGAGAGTTCTCACTCCTGATTCAGTAGGGCCTTTGGTGAATGAGAAAATGGCTTGAGATAGAAATTCACCTGAGCAAAGCCACAAGCAGCACAAGCTGTTTCCTCCCAGCCCCGCTCTCTCCGTCCACACTGCGTTTAGGTGAGTCCCACAGGCATCCTCCCTCACCTCCATCGCTGAAATCCAAGGCCGTTTTGCTCAAGCTCTGGAGCAGAACTCATTTACATCTTAGTGTGGATTTCAGTTAGCATTTGCATGTGGGAATCCAACTACCCTGAAAGTTGTATCTCTTGTCATCATGGTTTCTGGACTATATTTTGGAGGGAAAACTCTCTCCCTTGAACCTATAACATTTTGTACCAAACAGCTGGCAGCTTCGTTTGCAGAGGTGTTAGGAGGATCAAAGCCTAAGGGGACTAACTCCACAGCCCTGGAACATGCACCCGCAGGCTGAGGCGCAGCCTCTGATGCGTCCCAGGACTGCACGCGCTCTGGACCTCAAGGAATGCACAAGTGCTCGGGGCCCTCCCATACCTGAGAGGTGAGGACGGAGCCTCGTGCGAAGCAGTCAGGGACAGTGGATGTCCTGTGTAATCACTCAGGCCTCCTTTCTCTCCCTACCGGGGACTATTTTTCCAGTCTGGGCAGAAAGTACACAACAGCTAACAGAATCCTGGAAAAACACTTCCTCAGGTGCCAGCCCAGTAACAGTCCAGCTGAAAAGCAGAAAGAAGCCTTGGTCTCTGGGACCCACAGTGTTCCTCTCCACTGGTCCTTTCACAATGCATGCTGCTCGCTGGGTATAAATTTCAAAGTATTTGGAGGCAGGATAGTGGGTTGTATAGAAAGTTTAAAGATAGACAACTTGGACTTGAACCCTGCTTGCTCCACCTAACAGCTAAGAGAGAGTCTGAAAGTCTCTACTCTCACTTTCCTCATCCCTAAGATGGGATAACAGTTGTTCTAACTCATGAGACTGTTGGGTTTAATGAGATAATACATTTGAATTGCCAATCACAGTACCTGATAGGTTGTGCATGATTCATAAATACAGTATCATCATTATTGATATTAAGGGATTTCGTAAAGATATATGTCCCAGTGCAGGTCACACTGGCATCAGCATTCTGCATACATCCTTCCATCAGGGAAGCTTTCCTCTTGAGAAAGAATGGAGCTAGACCAAAACTGGCCATGCCAGCCCCTGTGGTGGGTGGACCAGCAGCTTTTAGAATCAGTGCACACTTTCCTGTAAGTGACAGAGGATGCGAAGCACAGAGCTCATTGGAGATGCTGCTCTGCACCTGCCAGGCAGCGCCTGGTTCTTTCCAAGCTCACTTCACGCCCAGGAAGGTTGGAGCTGGATGAGGTGAGGAGCCCCCAGGACCATGCTGCTCAGTGTGGAGGAAGCAGGAAGAAAGAAGAGATGGAACCCACACTTGGAAAGCTGTCCATGACAGGCTGGCAAGGAGAACCCTGTCAGTTGATTGACAGCTCTGCCTTCCAAACACATGCCCCCCGCAGCTGTGCGTGGGCTGAAGAGTCTCAGACTAGTGAGCAGAGTTATCTTTCCTGGTGATGGTTGAACACCCAAATACTCTTCTTAAATCAAAAAAGCTCCTGAATGCAATGGAAAGACTCTCCTGACACTCTTCCACAAAGGGAAATTCAACGGAGGCATGTGATGGCCCAGACATCCAGGTCAGCTGACTCCGAGATTTTCACCAAACATCACCTTCTTCCTGTTGCTTATGCAGATATTACCAAGGTGAATTCAGCAAAACCAATGTGGAAGGTCTCTAAATCCAACCTGGAGATAAATGGAGGCTTTGGAAAGTGTTCCCTTCAGATCATCCCTGTCTACTGAATTTGTCCTCTTTCTATTGCTCAGCCTTGAACTCACACCCCTTGCTGCTTCACCCTGTCCACCAGCACCCCTGGGTCACTGTGTGCAAATGATGTCGTTCACATATTTATGGAATCCACTAGACACAGTGTGGAGGAGAGGTGCAGATCTGACTCGTCATGTGCACCATCCAGTGCATGGGTCCCTTTTCTTCTCCTCCTTACCATCACTGATTCATTTTATTAATATAGTCTTTCTAACAAAAAATGGGATGAAATCTCATCATATTTGTGTTTCCCTGATGATTAGCAACAGTGAGCATTTTTCCACATATCTGTTGGTCATTCATACCTCTCCCATTGAGAAATTTCCATTTGTATTTCATGCTCATTTTTGGATCAGAATGTTTATTTTCTGACTAGAGTTAAGTTCTTTATATATTTTGGATATTAGCCTCTTATTAGATACATGTTTTGCAAATATTTTTATTAAGGAGTTGAGTTATTGTACAATCATAAATGCATGTAATGTAACAATATGATATGCATTTTGGTTTGCAAATATTTTCTGCCAATTGTGCACTGTCTTTTCTCTCTGTGGGGTCCTCTGTGTGCAGAAGTCTTTTTAGTTTCACTCCATCCTATTTGCCTGTCTTTACGGTACTTCCAAGGTCCTGTCCAAGTACATGTTACCCAATCTAATGTTGTGGAGCTTGACTCCTTGTTTTCTCCTACTGTCTTTACAGCTTCAGGTTTTACATTTAAGTATTTATTCATTTCAAGTTGGTTTTTAATGCAGTGTGAGGTAAAGGTCTAATTTCATTCTTCTGCATGTGGATATCTGGTTTCCCCAACATGATTTATGGAAGGGACTCCTCTTTCTCCACTGCATGTCTTTGGCATATTTGTTGAAAATTAATTGATTGTATGTATTTGGATTTATTTCTGACTTACTATGCTGGTCTGTGGATGAATGTGTCAGTTTTGATGATAGTTTTATAAAATGTATTTAAATCAAGTAGTGTGATGCCTCCTTCTTTGCTGCTTTTGCTTAACGTTGCTTCAGCTATTTGGTGTGTTTTCTGATTCTGTACCAATTTTAGGACTGTTATTCTATTTCCGACAAAAAAATGGGCTTGGAATTTTTATAGGAATTGCATTGAATCTATAGGTAGATTTAGATGGAATGGGCATTTTCATAATATTGATTCTTACAGTTCACAGTCATGGGGTTCAGAAATTCCAAGAGTTCTAATGAGATCGATGGGGTATAGTAGTTCTTTTACATCTTCTTCTATTTTTTCTATCAGTGTTTGAAACCAGTGACTTGCAGAGAGATCAGAACTACTGTGTTCATTTCAGCATCTTTCACAAGATATGAGACATGGAAGCAACGTAAATGTCCGTTAGCAGGTGAATAAATAAAGGCAATGTGGCACATACATACAGTGGCATATCATCTTAAAAAGAAGAAAATTCTGTCATTTGCAACAATGTAGAGGGATCTGGAGAGCATGATGCTAAGTGAAAAAAGCTGACACGGACCCGCAAACAGTAAGATCTCACTCATGCAGAATCCGGAAAACAGTCGAACTCATAGAAACAGAGCTTGGAAAGGTGGTTACCAAAGCTAGACAAGGGAGAGGGATGGGGAAATGCTGATCAAACGCTGATCAAAAAGCACAAAGTTGCAGCTAAACTGGAGGATTAAGTTTAGTTATGTACTCACTGCAGAGTGACCAGAGTTAATAATAATGTATTATGCATTTCAAAATTTCTAAAATAGATTTTTGATGTCCTCACCACAAAAATATGATAAATGGGTGAAGTGATGGATATGTTGATTAGCATGATTGAATATTTCTATAATGTATACATCGGCCAAACATCACATAATACCCCATAAATATACACAATTACATGTCAATTAAGACTAAAATAGAATAAAAACTCAGGGAGAAACAACTGAGAAAGGAAAAGAGGGATAAAAACCCTCAGCACTCTTGGATTTGTTCCAGAATAGCTGGGCCTCCAACAGTCTCAGAGCTACAAAATACAATATAGGATTTCTAAACAAAACAGATGAGCCTAACACCAAAATTTCACTGTGGAGTCCCCAATTAGAGTTGCCCTTAGCTCTGGAAACTATTTTTCTCACTCTGTGTTGCAAGGGAGATTTGTCTTCCCAAGATGATTGAATCCCCTTTGGCCTTGATTTAACTGTTAGTCTGAGCTGCAGAGAGAGCACAGGGCAAATTTGGACCTGGAAAGCTTCCACAGACCCTCCAATGCTCAGACTCCTTCAGTGAAGGCTCATTCCCTACATGAGTCCTCCTCTTATTTTTACAACCTTTCCAAAGAAGTCTCTCCTTCTTTGACTCCGTTCTTTGAAGACTCTTAATCATAGCATCTTAGACAGTATCCTGTGATTGACCGAGGTAACTTAGCTTGACCCAGGTAAGCCAATATGCCCCTACAAGTAGCTACTCATAGATTAGAACTGAAAGAGTCCTTACCAGCCAAGATAATGGTGCTTGAAGTTTTACCATTAGAGTCACAAAGGGGAGTCAGAATGACCAGCCATTACCCAGTGAGCCCAACCTCTCTCCCACTGCCAAAATTCCCTCTCCATCATCTGAGGTTTATCCAGCCTCTGCAGTAATTCTTCCAATTGCAGGAATTTCATTTCCTTTGCTATAGCTCATCCCTTAGGATCTCACTAAGTTCTATCAAACAATTTTAATAGAAAGTAACAGGTACAAAGTTACAGAAAGTAGAAGGAACAAGTTCTGCTGTTCTATAAACAGCATGGCGACCACAGTTTATAATAACATGCATTTGTATTTTACACGCACATTTTGTATAGTTTATATTTTACAAAGGCTAAAGGAGAGAATTTTAAATATTCTTACCACAAAAAGTGAAAAATATTCAAGGTGATAGAGTTGTTAATTATCTTAATCTGATCACCTCCAACGTATGCATATATCAAAACATCATATTGTGCCCCATAAATACATTAAAAATAAATTTTTAAAAAGAAAAAAATCTCCCTTTTCTAAAATTTTTTAAAGAGATAGAAGGACAATGAGAAAGAGAAAGAAACAATTTTATTTAGTTTTTCATATGGCTTTTGTTGCTCCGATACTTTGTTGCATACATGGAGATGGGGTTTGAATCTGTGTACTCATGGATGCCATACAAGTGCCATAATCACCAAGCCCCCACTCCAGCCCCCAAATCTCCCATGTTTAAAGAATTGTTAAATGTAATATCCTTTAGCATAGATAACATGTTAAACATGCATTTATATCAGTTACTTACACCTAATTCTGTATGTATCTTAATACATTTTTTAAAATCCAAGATAATTAACAGGTAATTATTTTATTGATAACTTAGAAAAAGTGGACTGCTCTGATAAGAAAGGGAGCAGAAAGCATGGTTCAACAATTTGTAAAAGAAAATGCTACGTGTGTGCAATAAATATAGGCAAAGTATACCAAATCTAACAGACAAGCAAAGAAACACTGTCTCATGTCCACGTGGATAACCACTTTATAGAATAAAAATAGGCAGTACTGGGAGATTTGTGAACGGGGGCCTGTCCTGCTCGCTTCCGCAGCACATAATATTAAAATTGGAATGAAAGAGGGCCTGTCACCCAGCACTGGTCACCATGAAGATGGCACCAGTCTCCTGGGAGGTGATTTGCATGTTGTAACTCTGAACCCTTTAACCAGTAATTCTGCTGTTTGAAATGAACCAAAGAAGCAGACAAAGATTTATATATAAGGGTATTCATCCAAACGATATTGAACATGGCCAAAAGCTGGAAACAGGCTGGAGCGGTGGCTTGGTGGTTACCATGCGCAAGTACACAAGAGAACCCCCACACCACGTACCCAATGAAGACTTGGAGCAACAAAAGGCAACATGAAAAACTAAATAAAAATTTTTTCTCTCTTTCTCTCTCTCTCTTTCTCTCTCTCTCTCTCTCTCTCTCTCTCACTGTTCCTCTCTCTTTAAATGAAAAAACAAAAAACTAGAAACCACCTCGACATACCCAAAGTAGGGTAAGGAAGACAATACATTGTAGTACATCCACATAATGTGATAGAACCCTATGACCATAGCACAGCAGGTTTTAGAAATTATTTTATGACGTGGGAAATGGCAAAAATGCAATTCTGAGAGAAAAGGGGAGAGTATAAACTCACATAAGCATTCATATTTTACTTTACCTTAAAAGTATAAATAGGAATAATTAAAACTGAAAACAACTATTATCCCTGCAACCAGACATAAGCACTGCCCACGGTGATTGAAGCATGTCTTTTTGTTATGTTTTCTTCTTTATATTGTTTAACATGGTCCTAATTTTTATAGTAATTTCTAAAAAATGCTACTCTCATCACAACTCTCATAAGAAGAAAAAAATATTTCCACAATTTGTAAAGTTTTATAGTAAGTTAGGAAGAAACTTCTCAAACTCCCCAGAAGCTGAGATTGTACCAGCAGATGACAACCTGTGTCTGGCACCCTGAGAGCCTCGCATGGGGCCCGTGGCAGCCAGGAAAGACTGTAGGAAAAGCCCACGCCTTTTCATCTTTGCAATCCCAACACTTCAAATGGTGCCCCACACAGGACTGGGCAAATAAGTTCTGGGGCCCAGTGCACAAGTAAAATTCAGGACTCCTTTTTCAATAAATATTGCCACTTTCAAGACAGCAACAGTAACACATTAAACCAAATATGTACCTGGCCCTATGTAACAGCACCGATCTCGCACCCATGAGGCTGACCCTGAGCCCACACCTTGCAGGAGCTCAGGACATATTTGTTGCAAGAAAATAGAAGACCAGTACACAGGAGGGTCCCAAGTAGAAACTTCCCAGTTGTGCCTCTTAGCAGAACTACAGTTGCCAAGATTGGAACTAGGGGAGAATATGAGGTCATAGGTAGAAGAGAGCCCTCTGTCCAGAAAGTTTCCAGATAGTCGATAAGCAGACTGTATGGCCCTGTAGTTTTCGTAGATATATCTGTTAGACCGCAGGCCATGCCCTCTGTGTTTGATCTGGGTGTAGCATACCCTCCCTTCCCCGCTTCCCCCTCGACCCCTCATATCCCTGAGCTTATCGACAGAGCTCTCCCTGCCCTCTCCTTCCAGTGCCCGCACACACCTTACCCAGCCAAGCTAGTAGATGCCACAGTGGCAGGGGCAGGCATGCTGCAGTCATGGTTGTGACCTCCCCTCACATATAACCACAGCCACATGCTGCATCCCTTCTGATCCTCGCAAGGACCTGTGACGTCAGGTAGAGTAAGTGTTATGACCCTGTTATATTTCCCAGGAAACAAATATCAAGAGACTAAGTGACTTACCCAAAACCAGAATGTTAACTGAGGATAGGCCTGGAAACAAAACCAGGGTTCTTGAACTTGGTGCAGTGGCTCATTCTACCCTGGTGTCGTTGAGGTTGGAAATCCATGTTTTCCAATTAAGGGTGGTCTACGATGTAAGGGTGGTGTCTCTACGTAAGGAGACATCAGGTAAGGACCACAGAGGCTGCAGTAGATAAGACTGGAGGAAGTTACCATCTAGCTTGCTACTTAGTGTCTACTTTGCTTTTAATTAATTGCACAAAAGCTGGAAGTCTATCTCAGAGTGGCTGGCCCAGCGCTATTTGGAATTAGAAGTTTGATTTGCTCGCTTGTTTGTTTGTTCTTGCTTTATCTGAAGATAAGATTTGTAGTGGCTTGAGAACACTTTTAAAGCAGGTGGTGAGCCAGATCTTGAAGCACTGGTTGGACTGGGCCTCCCATGTGCTATGCCACACATTCTCCACACACGGCCACCAGAAGGGGACCTTGACTCATGTTGCAATCCAGCTCTCTCTTGCTTCCCTTCAGCAAGACTTTTCCTCCAAGTCCGTATTTTGCAAGCAAGGTTCCCGTTACAGCAGGAATCAGACTGCAATTCATTGGTGTGTTAATGTGGTTCTTTCCCCACTATTCCGAGAGCCCTGGGATACAAGACTCACACCCTAATCATCTTTTTATCTCAAAAGCCTCTGAGATTATCTGAGACATGGACAAAGTTTGGGAAGACTTTTTGATAGATGAATGAATGAACATAGGAACCCAGATTCTCTGTAAAGTCACTCCTCCAGATTTTTTGGCCTCTTTTTTGTGAAGTAAATATGTGTACATCTGGTCCCAGCTAGAGCCATGGCAGGAAAAAAAAAAATTCAACATTTATTTGTTTCTTGGCTGTCCCTCTCATACACATGTCCCAAATGCACACACAAATATTTTTTTTAATCTTCAGTGAAGGCAGGAGCCCTGGCACTCGCAGGAGACTCCTTTACAAATACTTTTGCCTCCATTGAAAAGTTACGATTACCCTTCTGCTATAGTGGGACCTTGAACATCTCCCAAAGGGCAGAATGATCAAGTCTCGGTCCCCAACTTGGTATTATTAAAAGGTGGTAGAAACTAGTATGTGGAGCTCAGTGGGAGGTCCTTGGGTCATTGTTGCTGTGCCCTTGAAAGTGACCATGGGATCCTCATTTCTTCCCTTTTCTTGCATTTCCTGGACACGAGGTGAGCAACTTCACTCCACCACAGACTCCAGCCATGATATGTGGCATCGAGGCAGCAGGAGCAACCCACTGTGGCCTAGAACCTCCATAACTGTGAGCCAGAATGACTTTTCTTTATAGGTCACTTGCCTCAGGGATTTGATGCACCACACAAAGCTGATTGCCACCCTCTGAGTACAATAAGTTCTGACCACTCAGAAAGTCTCTTCTGTCATCCACGACATAAGGAGGACTGCATCCGCCCTTCTCTTTCTCAGACAGAGCCAACTTTGTCTTTGAGCTTGCTGTGTTGAGGATGGGGTAGGGAACGGGAAGCCGTAGTCATATTAACAAGACAAGCACCTAAGAACACTTCCTTAGAGCTCACCACAATCTGTGGGGTCACTAACCCAGGCTTGGAGGCAGTAGGTGGTCCAGGCAACCTGAGGGGGACTGAGAGGCAGTGTGTCCCAACCTCTGTCACCCTCCCTTGGAGCTGAGAGGGGATATGGGTGCCTCGATGGCCCACAGTCACATGCAGGCAAATCACCCCCTCAGCTGAGGCACTTCCCAGGGTGAACTCATGAGGCACAGAAGAGAATATCCCCTCCAACCACTAACCCCAGCCAGCCATAAATCCTCGGGCACTGCACAGCCAAGCGCCGTTCCTGCTATATTGAGGCAAAATGCAGTCTTTAAAAGCTTATGGATTTTTCTAATGGACAACAACCTCACTGGTGCCCAGAGGGCCTTTCCACAGCTGAGTGCCTCGGCCCAGGGCCCTGGTTCTTTTCTCAATTCACAGCTTTCTCTCCTTCTTCTTGCTACCTGCCTTTTTTGCTCCCAGAATACATTGAATGCCAACATATAACTGAAAAGGCACTGGAATGAGAGAGATAAGCCCATCCTGTTCTCAAGAGCCACAGCCTGTGAGCAGAGCAGGCATCTGAGGCTGAAGGTGGGTTCAGTGAGCAGACAGGTGGGGAGAAAACCACAGGAGACTGCCAACGTGCAGGAATCCTCCACTGACTTCTTTGACAATGAAATCCCTAGAGAAAATGCGAGGGCTCTGTGACAGGAGGAAGCCCCTGAGCCACTTTCAGGCAGCGAACAGCTTTGGTGCAAATGATTTGCCTAATGTGAGTTCCCCCGCTGAGCCCTGGGCAGGGAACCCAACACAGGCGCTAATGGAGGAAGCAGGGAAGGTCAGGGTGAAAGCCAGCAAGGGAACTGGGAGATTCCCTTCGGGTGAGGAAGGCACCAGGTTCTCAGGGACATGAAGGGCAGATGGAAATGACTTGACCACATCAATGATGTTTCCTAGATCAGGCGCAGCTAGGGAATGGTTAAAGATGAACCAACCAGAAGAGAAGGCAAAGCAGAGTGGGAAGAAATGAAGGTCAAGGGGGTTATTGGAACTGAAGAAATCTTTTTGGCAGTCACAGGACATTGAAGCTCTGAGGGTTCCATCAAAGATTAGATTACCCTTTGGTAAAGTAAATATCTCCCCTGTGACTCAATTTCTCTACCAAGACCACCTCTTCTGAGGTCAGAAAGTCACTCAGGGAGACGAGGAGTTAATATCTGAACATCTCATGGGGACTTGGGAGAGCAAGGTTCTATTCCAAGGGTGAGGGGTTCTTATTATAAGAAATCCTGCAGATTGACAAAGCTAAATGGCCTCTCCATCCCATAACCATAATCCTCCTCAGTGTACAAAAGTCCAAAAATAAAGACCAGATGTCTTCAAATTGCTGACGTTGGTTGAGCTAGTTCCACTCGCTCAGTGATTGCTAAACCAAGCTTTCCCTGGACGCGAAGCTGAGGATTTCCATCATTGTATTATTGGCTTTTTTGCCACAATTTTCCTGTTCACGTATGCAGGCATCCTCTCGACCTCCTTGGGTCTGGAATGGAGTTTTCCACTCCTTAGAGGCTGGTCTGCAGAAGCTCAGCTGGGCCCCGGGAAGTGCGGTGCCTCTTTTGGCACAGAAGGGCTAGTTTCTCATTTGCAGCTGTTTAGCACAGGGAGGCCTCCACCAATGCGTGCTTTCTGGTTCCCCCAGCAGAACCTTGTGAAGATTCTTCCCCAGGGCCAGCTCTCCCAACAGCTGCCTCCCACCCCCAGAGCCCCAGGCTGTGCTGGGAGGCCCAAGGCTTCGTGTCAGCTAGCTGGGTGGCAGTTCCCTGCTGCCTATGGATCTACTCTGCCTCTTTCTTCTAAGTTTCCAAACAATATTATTCTGGTGTCTTTCTCATCTGCGTTTGCCCTGTTAGATAATAAGCCTTTCCTCCATGAATGCTGTTTTATCATTCCTCTTATTCTCCCCTCCCCTCTTGCAGTCATGTGCTGATGTCAATATATCAAGGGAAGAGTAGACCGCATGGCTAATTCTAAGAGGAAGAGGGCTGTGGATGTAGCTCAGTAGTACAGCACTTGCCTAACATGTTTAAAATCCTGGGTTTGATCCCTAACACCACACACATGCCCCCACAAATACTAATTTAAAAATTAAGAAGGTAGAAACAAAATAAAAAGCGAATTGTGTCCATTGGTTGCAGACCTCAGACAAGAATGCATGCTGTGTGCATGCTTTCAACTGTGTATTAACTCATTCCATGTTTGTTGAGCACCTACTACATTCCAGGTGTTTAAACAGGCATTGGATACAGTGGAGAGCAGAAACATGTGGCCTGGCCTCCCTGAACACCTCCTTAGGATCTTCTCTTAATAGTTGGCCAGATCCTTGAGCTTCATGCTGCTTGTCCTTGCAGAGTTTGTACTGTGGCTGAAAAGGGGTGCTATGTTTGGATATGCATCGTGCAGGGAAACACTGTTTCCTCTGACAATGTACTTTGATTGATTTCAGAGGTACAAAACCCAGAAAGGAGTGTTAGCTATCATTTGCAACTAATAGTCCTTATGACTTGGGACTCTTAGATCTTACCTGGAGGAAAGCACGATGCAACTCACATACGAGTCCAGCCAACACTTGCATACCACTGTGTGTCTCTGGAAACCCCAAATTGAGCATTGTGATAAAGTCAGAGGAATCAATGTCAGGCCAGCAATTTTAGACAATAAATATACTAATTTCCAACAAGTCATTTGCTTTTTTAAAAATTGGAAATTGCTTCCTGTCCAATTTTAGATGCAAAAGCAGCAACTTTAAATTGCTTTACTTTGCAAAGCACGGAGAATGATTTATCACATGCATTACAACAGAGAGGTGCTTGGCAGAGTATGACATCATCTCAGGTGGACACGGTCCAGGCCACATGGTGTTGCTCCCAGGTCAAATGAGCTTAGAGCTAATGTGACATACTCCTGACCATCTGCTTGCCTGAGGCACTTTAAAATTTCTACCTCAATGATGATTTTATTTTTAACCTGAAATAAGAGAGTTGAACTGATTGTATTCTTCAGTTCATAGCAAACTGCCATTGTCGTTCCGTACAAGGTTTAGCTACCTTATTAGTCTCTTTTTATAGCTGGCCCCTGTCCTATTTCCTTCACTCCCTCTCTTTATGCCCCCTCCTTTACTATAAAGGCAGTTATATTAATGTGTCAGAAGTGACATGCAGGGGGGCTTATCTTTGAAAAAATAAATAGTGGTTTGGCGTATGCTCATGCTTTAAATTTACCTCTAAATGGCTTTCTGCTGGAAATCTCATTATTCTTTCTTCATTTTTTCTGCATGTTCTTGCCTCTAGCTCTGCTTCCAACTCCACCTCCACAGAGCACCTATGTGTCCTCGTGTGCACCCCCTTCTGGTGGTGTGCGGGAAAACTTGGGTGTGTATTCAGACCTGGGGTTCCTGGCCCACACCTAGGACTCACCCACAAGCATTGCTTTAGCAGATACTGCCAGGTTATTCTCCAAAACAGCTGCACTAACATGTATTTCCCCAGCAACATGTGAGAGGTTTAGCATCTCCTGGTTTTTACCAATCTTTCTACTTCTCCACAGTAGTGTGAGTCACAAATGATATTTCGTTATTCTTGTCCTTTTCCTATGTCTGAGGTCTGATTTCTGAATTTCAGTAAATTTTCATACACTTCTTGGCCATTCAGATCTCCCCTGCATGAATTCTCTATTCCCATCCTTTGTCTGTTTTCTATTGAGTTTGCCGATCTGTGTGGCTGAACTATAACAATTCCTTTTCTGATCTAGATAGCAATCCCTTTTTGTTGCTTTTGATGAATCTAAAAATATTCTCCCACTGTAGCCAGTCTGTTCACTTGATCTATGGTACTCTCATTGAAAAGAAATCCTCGAATTTGGTTCTAATTAGATACAGCAGCTTCTTGCTTTGTGACTTGTGCCCTGGTGGTCTTGTTCTCGAAGCCTCCTTCTCTCCAAGCTCACAAAGATGTTCCCATTATCTTTATAGTTCCATTCATGTTTGATCCTTCTGGAAGATTAATTAAAATCTTGTAGGAAGCTGACTTTGTTTTTTCTCCATGAAGTGCTCTGATTTCCCTAACACTGTATATATTAAATAACCTGCTTACACACATATTTGTGGCCTCACATTCCTCATACGATAGTTCTCCAAATAAATATGTGTCTTTTACTCTTCTTCCTCCTCCCACCTGTTCATCCCCATCCTGGCTCTTTCTTTTTTTTTTTTAAGAGAGAGGGACAGTGAGAGAGAGAAAGAGAGAATCAACTTTATTTAGTTTTTCATATGGCCTTCATTGCTCTGACACTTAGTTGAGTACATGGTGCTGGGGTTTGAACTCACGTCTTCGTGCATGCCAGGCAAGTGCTATAACCACTGAGCCACCGCTCCAGCCCCTCATCCTAACTCTTTATATCCTATCTCTTTATATTCCAATTAATAAAAGTCCAACTCAAAGCAATTTAAGTAAAAGGTATTAATAACGTGGAAGCATTCCGGCAGCCTCATCGGGACTCTATCTTTTCCTCCACCTCCCTCCCCGCCTTCCTCTGGGTTGGCTTCCATGTTACAGTGATCTTCCACAAGAGCTGGTTCCCAGCTGTACCTCACTCTTCCAGCAACCCAAAAGGGAAGAAGCTACCACCTCCCTGGAGGCCTGGAGCTGCAGGTGGAGTCCTCGTGCCATCCTGCCCTGTCCTGAAATCCACCCTTCCTGGAAGAACTGATGTGACCAGAGTACGAATGTCCCCACTTGGCCAGGCCTGTGTCTGTGAGCCAGTGGGAAAGGATTCTCATAAAGAAAAACTGGAATTCTGTTTCCCATTGAAAGAACAGACACAGAGCAAGCAAAACCTACCTAAGATAAAGTATCAAATTGTCATATTCCTTTGTACTTATTTATTTTACTCTAATTCCTCCTGCCAGAGAGAAAACTCATGCAGGGCAGGATGGCTCTTCGCCTTTGTGGCCCCGGTTCCTGGTCAAGTGGCATTCCATGGTAGGTGCTCTTCAACCATCTATTGCATGTAATTATAGGAACGATTAAAGGATGCTGGCTGGCAGTAGTGAGTTCCCTGAGGTTGCATTTTAAATGGAAAGAAAAAGATATAGCAATACCTGCATGGACCTGGGATTTAAATTGGGATTTAACAAGACAAGACATCAATCTAAGAGACAGAGGTCAACATCCCCTATTACACAGTTACAAAATCTGAATCAGTTTTATTACCTTTCCCAGTGTCCCAACACCTGCCACAAGGGAAAGACTAGGGCTATGATTAGGAACTTTAGAGTCTAACAGAACTGATTCCCGTCCTAGCTCTGACGCTTCTTAGCTATGAGAACTTGGCTCATTTTCAGCTACAAGTTCTTCTTCTGCCTGATGAGTCTAATAGATACTTCGTAGAGTTGCTGTAAGATTTTGAAAGCATCCCAGTGTCTGACAACTGTGATAAAAGAAACTCTACTGTAACAGTTTTATTTTGTTGTTGTTGTTTGTTTCTTTCTTTGTTTTATACTGGATATTGAAACAGCGGCACTTAACCATTGAGCCACATCCCCAGCCCATTTTTTATTTTGAGAGGAACTCACTAAGTTGGTGAGGCTGGCTTTGAACTTATGATCCTCCTGCCTCGGTTTCCTGAGGTGCTGGGATTATAAGCGTGAGCCACTGCACCGGGCTGTAAACGGTAATTTTCAATCAACTACTGTAAGCCAGCCCAGCTCCTTGGCTCTGAAGAACCAAACTATCAAGGCCTCCCCGTCAAGGTGTCATAAGCTTGCAGGGCAGAAAAATGAAAACATAACACTGAACTAGAGACAGCATAATGTGAGGGGAAGACAGAGTACTAGTTGATCTAGTCTCCACTGCTTAGCGGTCGTGACTATTTTTTATGAAACTAGAAAGATGAATAAAAATGAGCAGGGTTAAGGGTGGGAGATTTTAAAGAGGAAACTATTTCAGAAAGATAAGAAGGGAGGGGATGCCTCAAAATTAGAGAGACCATGGCAGATTCATAAAGAAAAGCAATTCTTAATGGCTCTCTGTAAATGTTGTTTAATATTAATATAAATATTCCTATTATAATGACATTATTAGTAGCATCTTTAACTCTTGGGTAATCTTTTCTTTTCTCTTAAAAACTCTTTATTGACATTCACAAAATACAGATTCCTTGAATTCCAAATGGGCAGAGTGTGTCTTGCTTAAAGGATTTATCCAAGATCCCAAACCACAGAGTCAAAGGATGCCACAGTCTAGATCCAGGGAGCCCTTGGGGAGAATGACAGGTGTCAGCTACAGATTCTGATGCAGGGAAGTTGGAAAAACAACCAAGAGATCTAGAATCAGAGGATGCCCTGACAGTGGGTCAGGAAATTGGTACAGGAAACTTCAGAGGTGCTTCTGACCAGGAGCAGCCTTTCCTACAAAGAAGGTGGGGGCAAGAACCAGAAGGAAGTGGGAAGGGAGCCATGGCTGTTGTGTTGTCCTAGTTTGTTTCGACTGATGACCCTGATTTAATCCCTACACATCTTGTACCTATACCAAATTACTGTACCATGTCCCATAAATGTGTGCAAATATGTATACTTCAATAAGAAAATTTTCTTGTAAAAAAATCTTTAAACATACAGGCTGTCCACATTCGGTGGGAACGACAAACTCATCATCTTAAGCTTTCAGTACTTTTTTTGGAGTTTGTGATGTGAATGCACCTGGCCCCCTCCATGCTTTCACCTTGAAGATGGGCACGTGGGGGGCACACAGCAAACCTCACTTTCGGCATAGCCATTGCACCCTGCGTGCACTCCTCCCTCGGTGTGAAAGCATGGCTGCACCACAGTGTCACCTGGAGATGTGCACAGACCCCAGCCCTATAGAATCAGAGCCACGAAATCAGTGTCTTAATGGGTGAGATCTGGGGTCCCCTGGACTGCATCACTCCTTCCAAATGGGCCTCCTTACTGGGTAAATCAATTGCCTACTGCTATGTAACAGTCATCTCCAAACTTAAAGTCTTAAAACAGCACTTATTATCTCACAGTTTATGTGGGTTAGCTACACAGACAAGCTTATTTGTGCAGAATCTGACACAATGATAGGTAACCCAATAATTATTGATTTAAACGATTTGTGACAGTATCAGAATGTTCTCTTGTAGAACTGAGCTCATTTGGGAACTGCTTTATAGGAAAACAAGCAGCCACTCCCTTCTATAAACGCCCTTCCCTCTGCAACCGTATCTTTTCCCATCCCAAATCCAGCTCCTTCCACCCAAAGTTTTACTTTAGATTGTAATGTGGCTTGAAGTACTGATTTTAAGTCAGGCCACTCTGGAACAGCTTTGGAAATGGGGGTTCAGATGCCAGTAATTTATTGAGGAAATGTTCTCAAGAGAAACTAGTGAGGAACTGAGGTAGGTAGGACTGGAGTCAGTGGTATATCAGCAAGGAGTGATCATAAAAGTCCCAGCCTCCACCTGACCACAGGCAGATCAGAAACATGAGTTACAACTCAGAATCTGACCAAGGATTTAGGCCTGTGACTCCACAAAGTCACCCGTTGACTAGGTGACACATAGCTGAGCAGTTCCAGTGAGCCCAGGACAGTTGGCTGGGCAGGGGATGTGAGTCATTGGAAGCATGCAGGCCAGGAGAACCAGCGGAGGTCTGAGACCTTGAAGAAGGACAGTGGGTATCCATGAAAGGACTCTTAAGAAATGAGCCTCTGGCTCTTCCAAATCCAGGTACCAGTCAAATTTAGAACAAGATGGAGTTGTTGGGGCTGGAGTGGTGGCTTGGTGGTTACGGTGCTTGCCCAGCATGCGCAAGTACACAGGTTCAAACCCCAGCACCCATGTACACAACTAAGTGTCAGAGCAATGAAAGCCATGTGAAAAACTCAATAAAATTTTGATTCTCTCTCTCTCTGTCCTTCTGTCTCTTAAAAAAAAAAAGATGGAGTTGTCACTGTAGCACATTTAATCCTTACCCAAAGAACTACAAGGTGGTGGGTGGCAACTATTATTTCTATCTTAACCAACACCTGAAGAAAGAAAAGAACTTGCCCAAGATCACCTATAAATAAGCAAGCCGAGAATCAAACCCTGATTTATGAGACTCAGAACCACTTTCTTATTACTATTTTATCAGTTAGAAAGCGAATTTTCTTCCAACTTCCTGATGTGATAGAGAAAACACAAGCTTAGGCAGGGGTCCGCAGACAGAAGAATGATCACCCAGTGTGCTGACCCTGGCCCCAGGACCTCTAGCACCGAAGACACTCAGCAAACACCTGCTAATGAATGCAGAAATAATTAAAATGCAGGGGCCCTATTTGATAAGCAGACCTCAATATTTATAAGTTGAGGGCACACAAGTCTAATTCCCATCCCAAGATGCTTAAATGTGGGAATAATTTAGACTTTATTCTACACTGGAGTGGTCCAGCAGGGTGCTTGGCACATTCAAAGAACTTATTCTTCAGTATAGATGTGGATAAACCTAACCCTGAAATCTTTTAGTCTTATTTCTCTTTTCAGGCTAATTCAAGTGGATCTGCAGAGCAACAATTCCAGAGAAAGAATGGATGAAATGGGGGCTGGGGTGGCAGCTCAGAAGTTACAGTGCTTGCCTGGAATATGCGAGGACACGGGTTCGAGCCCCAGCACCACATACACAATGAAGTATCAGAGCAATGAAAGCTACATGAAAAAATAAATAAAATTGGTTCTTGATTTTCTCTTTCTCTCTCTCTTACTGTCCCTCTCCCTTTACATACATGTATGTAAAGAATGGATGAGACAGCTGGAGTGGTGGCTCAATGGTTTGAACATCTGCCTGGCATGCGGGAAGACCTAGGTTCAAACCCCAGAACCACATACACAACTAAGTGTCAGAGAAACAAAGGCCAGATGAAAAAATAAATAACTGATTCTCTATCTCTCTCTTTAAAAAAAAATAAAAAGATGAAAGAATGGATGAGAATCTGGTTTCACCAGTGGCGATGACAGAGAAGATATATGGAGCTCACCAAATTCAGCCAAAAACCTCCTGCTACGGAGGACAGACCCCCTCATCTGGCCCCATCAACCTACCTGTGCTGCCCTGTTGAGCAGACACCTGCAGTTACAGGTGCTTTCTCCTGCCGGGTCATGGAAGCACACCTGGAGCCCTCCAATCAAACACAAGCAAAAGGTGCGAAGCCTGGGCGGCTGGAGGGAGGTGGTGATGCCAATCAATGGGCATTTTTAACCTGGAGCTTTGCATTTGAATTGTGTCGACAGCCACCAACTCCATTCTTTCCATAAAGCAGCAGCAATACCTTTCCTAGGCGACCCTTGAAGGTTGGAGTTTAGCCAAGTGACCACATAACAGAATCAAAAATCAGTCTGTGACTCCTTTTACCCTCTTCCAACATTTTAATATATATGCAAAAAAGTGCATGCATGGAAAGCTTAATGAATTCTCACAGACTAAACACACAAACTGCGGGAGCCCTCCTTCTGACTGCCTCTAGTAACGGCACACATGCATGCAACACACACACACACACACACACACACACACACACCAAAACTCTCCTGACTCCTAACACCACAAAGAGGTCTTTTCTGTAGTTTACATAAACAGGATCATGCAGGGTGGACTCCTTTGTGCTTTGACTTCTTTTGCGCAACACTGTTTGTTGAGATTCATCCATGTCATTGCATTTCGCTGTAGATCATTTATCCTAATTGCTGTATATTATTCCATTGTGTAAAAACACCACAATTTGTCCTTTCTACTGTCGATGGGCATTGGTGTTGTTTCCAGGATTTGGCTATTACAAATAGTATTGCTAAGAACTTCCTTGTTTGGTGCAACTTTTCTGGGTGAATACCTACAAGTTCAGCTGGCTCCTCGTGGGGGTGTTATATCCAGTTTTAGCAGATTTAGTAGATGACACCAAACATGTCGAGGTAGCATTTTCACACACAATTTGTCACTTTTTGCCTGTGATTTTCACCCTCCAGCCTGAGTCTTCTTAACCAGGAGCCGGTACAGAACAAGCTAGTTGGTAACTGCACCTCTACCTACAGCCCTACCCCTCTGGAGAAGAAAAGTCCCCTTAAGCACATGGCTTCTCTGGAGTCCCCCAAAGTACTTGAACTCTGAAGATGCTC
The DNA here is from genome assembly GCA_004027875.1 of Aplodontia rufa. NCBI lineage: Eukaryota > Metazoa > Chordata > Mammalia > Rodentia > Aplodontiidae > Aplodontia > Aplodontia rufa. Next base: position 24,152 of record PVKS010005437.1, on the reverse strand, counting down.
TGAAAACATTATCTTCATCCCAGCAAGGAAACAAAGGCCATTTGGTGGCATTTCCATGCAGTTGGGGACAGAGTCCCGGATGGAAGCCTTATAGCACTCGAAACCAGTTTTTTGCTCTTGGTTGGAAGAGAGTTTCACAAAGTCCAAAACAATTACAAAGAAGACTTTGTAAGAGATGGAGATTGGATCAGAGCTCTTCCACTTTCCACACACACCACAACAGAAGTCCCAGGAGGCCCATTAGAACAGAGATTGGCTGATCCCCCTTACAATCCCAACAAGAAGCCATCCGGACAGTCTCCAAAGTGGGGTATAAATCACAGCTGTGTGAGGCTTTGAAAATCTATCTTTTGTTGCTAAATCTCTCTGTTCTGAAAAAGGGGGAGGGCATAAAGGCCTGTAAGACTCTGCAAATCGACAAACAAGTTCCAGACAATGGCTCCCACCCTTGCCAAAGTTGTGGTTCCGTTTTTTAATAAGCTCATTGGGATTTATTCTTGTTACTGTACTTTACTTATTAGCTCCTTGAAGTTACTGTTGGGCTCCTTGGGGTGGAGGCCCCAAACCTCAGTGTTCTTCTAAAGGGCTCCCTACCATGGAGGGCAGAGTCGGGGGCCTTGCTCATGGCCCCAGCAAGGTGCCGCAGGCTGGATCTCCTGCCTGAGAAGGAAGAGAGCCCTGGTGCGGTCCCAGCATTCACACACAGGAGGGATGTGACAGGGAAGGTGTCTGCTGGCATGGAGCAAGGGCTCCTTGCCACGAGGCATTCCGGTGATGCAGGAAGGCTAGGACTTTGGGTCAAACACCTCCCAAACAGTCTGCATTGCAGTTTTTGTTGGTTTACCCATAAACCTGGGGTTAAAAAAGAAGAAGAAGAAGAAAAAGAAGCCTCGGGATATTCTTTGACCCATCCGAATTGGAAAGGTGTGAAGACATCATTTCCTTTGATATTAATCTAATTAAAATCCATGTGAAACAGTGTTTCCCATCTAGGGCTGTTTCCATAGTCCCACTATGGCAATATACTTATGAATCATTATTTTTAGAGGAAGTTTATTCAAAGAGAGAGGGAGGAAGAGAAATAATAAGTGTTTTTTTTTACAAAGCAATGACACTAAATTGAAGTTTTATAGGAATATCCTGCACTTAGCACTTGCTGTCGCTCACCCTTCAGCGTAGTGACAGTCTGTCATGCTTATTATGCTGTTATTACATTATGCTAATGCAATTAGCCCTTCCGGGGCTCCTCGGTGCCTTCCAAAACATATTTAAACTTCTTGTCCTCCCTGTCAAGGCCCATCAACACTCAGTTCCTAGACTCGCATCATCTTGTCCAATCCTCCGCTCCTGTGTAATTCTTACACGCTAATTAAGAATATATTTGGGTTCTGTCTCCTTTGTTTCATGCACTTTATTCTATTTGCTGGGGTCAATGGAAGAATAAATTATTCTCTAGATGCTTTCTCCCTACACCTGTATATCCTAATAGCCATCCTAATTCTCCTTTTGATCTCTTGGAGAAAAAGAATGAGCTTCATTATCCAACATCATGAAGGGACAGGAGGAAAAGTCTCCTTCAAATTGTGATGTTGCAGAAATGTGTGTTGCATATAGCAAGAAGAATCTGGAAAGACTCATCAGAATTGCACAACACAGGCTTCCTCAAAGATATTGCCCAATTTGTTCCTCATGTGTCTACACTTCATGCCTAAAGCATATGGGGTCATATATTACTCTCCCTGATATGATCAAAGAGACAAACAAGTCACTTGACCAGCCAGCCAACAGGAACGTGGGAGTTCACATTATCAATGAATTGAACTCTTGATCTCAACAAATCCTCCTTAATGCAAGTTGGCATATCTTTATGCATTTGTACAGCTAGATAGCCATCAACTATGGTAGCACACATTGGCATACATGTTTTACAAAGTTTTCCAAGAAAAAAAAATTAGATCTTAATTCTCACAATTCCTCCTCCCTTTGAGGTGGAGTAACTGTGGTGGTTCTAATTTTACAAAGCACTCCTGAGACAGAGTTTAGTGGGTTGTTCTGGGCTTCCAGCTCCTAGGTCACATTTTTTTCTACTATAATATACTTTCTTATAAAATTTGAGCACATGAAATGACCCTGATACATAGATATATTTCTTTAATAAGCCTGCCATAGAACCTGAAATTATACCACTATAGACCCATTCCTTTAAATTTATCTATTCTATTCTCAGATATAAAATTTAAAGCCACAGTCATAAGAACTACTCCTAACATAGCTGTCATCTTCCATAGCTGCAAAAATACTAAAGACTCAGAAAGAAAGGTGCCTGAGGTCCTAAACCTAATGTTTTCTGAAATACTAATGAAAATCACCCTTGAGAGTAAAGTATCTATGTTGCCTACATGGCTTTTTAGTTTGTGACCTTGCAAAAGTGTCTTAGAACAACAATTTCCTTACCTGCACAAATAGTTATAATATCAAAGTGAAATAAAATAGTGAAACTATAAACAAGATTGGTACACATAACCTACTCCAAAAACATTAGTTCCCAACAATATAATGAGTTAAACCATCAGGGTCTTCTCAAAAGACTGATAATCTTTATCATCTGATTTATGGGCTTAGCAAAGTCATTCTTGAAAATAATATTTAGAGAAGTTATAAGGAGTTGCGATGTCACACCACCTCCTCACTGCCAAGTTAAGCCTCTAACCCACAGAGCTTTTTGTTATATTTCATTTCAAGGACTCAAGTGAGGGTGGAAACAAACCTGGGAAGTCCAAGTTGCTGCCTTATATCAGTTCTAGAACCAAGCTTAGCAATGCAGGGAGACCTATAGAGCTTCCAAGGGTCTCCAAGAAACCCTAGGGGAATGGCCAAGGAAATCTAGGCAAACCAAGGTGCAAACATTTTTTCACATAGTCATTAAACCTCTTATTTGTTCATTTATTCCTTCACCACTCAACAAATACTTGTTGAAAGCCAGAAATGAACCAGGTACTTGTTAAATTTAGGGGCTTCTTTAGTGAACATAAAGATGTGGTTTGTCCCTCCGAGGGTTTAGAGTCCAGTTGTCAAGAATAGGAGAATCACGTAGTTCCAAGAGTAATTCTTTGAGGTGTGTCAAAACTCTGTCCTGATATGTAAAACGATGAAAACACTCATTAAAATCTCCTGGTCAGGGGCTGGAGTGGTGGCTCCACAGTTATGGCGCTTGCCTGGCATATACAAGGACACAGGTATGAACCACAGCACCACGTACACAACGAAGTGTTGGACAACGGAAAGCCATGTGAAAAACTAAATAAAATTGATTCTCCCCCCACCCCACTGTCCCTCTCTCTTTAAAAAAACAAAAATCTCCTGGTCATAGCAATCCATTTCCTCCCCACCAACCCACCAACTGCTCCTATCCTTCCCACTCTGTTCATCATTCCCTTGACCTTGCTATCTGGTAGAAGAGCCTTTTCTTGTCATTTCCATGACTGAGAAAAGTTCCCTAGTGAGTGAGAAATCCCTGTCTCTGGAGGAATACCACCTGCCATTCTAACCACCTATCCTCACTCCACGTGCCTCAGCTGAATTCTACTTTGGTTTCCCTGCCTACCATTCCCATCCAGCCTCCAGTCCTGCTGCTCCCAAATCCCTCCCCAATCCCTCCCGGGGAGCCCTCCCTTCCACCATGCCCACGCATACTGCCCTCACTCCCTGACCAAGTCACCTTCAGGCCTGGGTTTATTATTACTGCTAAAGGGGGCCACCCTGACCCCATGGTGGAGTTGGGCTCTTCCTGTCTCCTGCATCTCCCTCGTGTTCCCTCTGTCTCCTTCTTTATAGCCCTCTTCACACTCAGTCACTCGTTCAATACTCCTCTGCAATTTTCCCGAGGACACAGAGTTTAACCCCAGCACCTAGTACATTATGCAGCAAGACGTGTGATAAATATTTTTGCATGATTAAGTGAATCCCGGCCACCTCCTACACTATGATGAATTTTATTTTTTATTGTTTTTTAAACAAAAGTCCACAGTTTATTTAAATTTCTTCAGTGCGTGTATGCGTATTACTGGGATTTAACACAGTGGTGCTTTATCTCTGAACTACATCCTCAACCTTGCTTTTTTTATTTATTTTGAGATAGGGTCTCGCTGTTTCCCAGACTGATCTCAAACTTGTCATCCTTCTGCCTCAGTTTCTGACTGCTTACTTCTCCATGTTGATCTCACATTTTTCTCCCTAAAGGAGAGAGTTCATTCCTTCAGTCCATGATCTCCTGAGAGCAAAACCTTTTTTCCTTACATGATTTTTCTTCCGTGGACATTCATGGCACTGTAAACATATTAAAAACATAATCAAATGTTCTGCAGTTGAAATATGGGGCATAAATGACTCGGTCAGAACTGTCCTTCTATTGTGGAATTAAACAAGATATGGAATGTTATATGTTGTCAAATAGGAAGTCAACAAAATCAAGATTAATGTGGATGTTAGTGGCTTGCTGGGAGGACAAGAATGGAGAATCTGACATCATCACAGGTCGATGGGGGAATTAGAGAAGGTCTACAGCTAATGTTCCTTGATATTTCTTCACTATTGTGGATTGCAGGGAAGGTAGGATTATTCAGAACACATGGAGCTCGTGGGATAAAGAATGCAAAACACTAAAAACTCAACTTTGAAAGAATAGGTTTGTGTCCCACTGACAGAGTGCACTTTTATCAAGATACAGATTTCAGGGGCTGGAGCGGTGGCTCGGTGGTTATGGTGCTTGCTTGGCATGCACAAGTACACGGGTTCAAACCCCAGCACTCACGTACACAACTAAGTGTCGGAGCAATGAAGTCCATGTGAAAAACTCAATAAAAATTGATTCTCTCTGTCTCTGTCTATCACTGTCCTCTTTAAAAAAAAAAATTCAAAAAAAAAGATACAGATTTCATGGATAAGTTCAGAGAACCAAAGGGATATTTGATTGGTTGACAACTGAGCTAGCTCCTAGCTTCAAGTTCTTCCTTCACATTCGCACATCTAGCCCCTCCTGCTGCCCACTTCCACTTGGATATGCCTTGTCTGCAAATCCAGCCTTCCCAGTCCTTCACACAGCTGTGAAAAAAAAGGAAACAGAAGCCAAAGAAAGATGCGAGGCCTCTTTCACCTCTCTGACACCTAAGTGGCTCCAGGGTCCAGCCCCTTCATAAAAGTCTGCCCCCAAATGGTGCTGCTTCCTGCACGCAAGCTAAAGGAAGGGGTGTGTGGAGGAGGGGACCGAGGTAGGATGGGTAGATCAAGTCACAGAGACAATGGGTTGCTTCAAAAAAAGAGAAAGAAACACTTTTGAAAAAATAGCCAGGTCTGAAAGTCTATACCACAACATCCAACGGGAATCCCTTTCTCTAAACACAAACAGATGTCTGGAGCCCAGCAGCCTCCGGTGGAGCAATAAAACCTAAGGACCTCAGGGTAGAATGTGGCTGGATCTCCAGGAGGAATTACTGTTTTAAAGCTCCTATTGTCTGGAGATCTATAGTTGAGATAATCAAATTCATTCTTCCTTTTGACTAACGTGTATTGAACATCCACTCTGTGCGCAGAGACCACGCCAAGTGCCAAGGTGCCAAAAGAGGGAAGAGAGGCAAGATAGCAAAAACTGTGATCGCACCAAGAGGAAAGAAGGCGGGAAGGAGAAAGAGGGAGGGAGAAACAGGTCATGAGACATTAGGACAGAAGAAGAAGTGCCTAAACCTACCCAGGGGACTCTAGGATGACCTCAGTGGATGACATTAGCATGAAGAATTAATAGTGGTATTAGCTATAAGCATTATTGCCATTTCTGTTGTCATATCTTGGTGAATCTGGGGCTCTATGATGATGTGAATAGTATGACTCATCTATTTTAAATAGTCCCATTTTAGTTTAGAAAGTTCCTGCACTATGAGAAACAGGCAGTGAAGAACTGTGGGAACTGGTTCTCACTAATTAATGGGAAGGTCATTGTATGACAAAGACCCTGATGAAAACCACAAGGAGGTCCAACTGAGCCTTGCTAATATCTTAACATGTCCAGTCATATGTGGTATTTTAAAAGAGACATTCAAAATAATAGAGTATTGGTGGATAGTGAGCCAGACACTGGTATTCCTTCACCATATGCATTTGTCTGCTCCCCAGTCTGCCCTATTAGTCTGTAAGTGATTTGAAGTGCAGGCCTGTGTCTATCCACTTTATACCATTAGACCTTAGCGTAGTGCCCAGTAAGAAGCAGAAGCTCAATAGTTTCCTGGAAGGAGAAACCAAGAGATCATTTACTCAACACTTTTACTATAAAGATACAGAAACTGAGCCCTGGGGTTACGAAGGACCAAAAGTCAAAGCACTATTAGTTGCAAAGACAAATGTAGAACTGGTCTTTCGGTTCTGGGCCTGGTGACTGTCTATCACAGCATCCACCCTCCCACACCAATCCCTAATCAATGGGGTGAATGCTGAAGGAAATTTTTTTTAAAGAGAGTAGAACAGTGAGAAAGAGAGAGAGAGAGAGAGAGAGAATAAATTTTTATGGAGTTTTTCACATGGCTTTTGTTGCTCTCACTCTTAGTTGTGTATGTGGGTTATTGGGGTTTGAACCCATGTACTTGGGCATGCTGGGCAAGCGCCGTAACCACCGAGCCACTGCTCCAGCCCCCTGAAGGATGTTTTGATCACAGGATATCTCTGGTCTTCTCCCCGCTTTTCCCTACATACACCTCCTCCACGTAGATGCCAAAAGACAAAGGTCAGATTTGGAACCTCATTGTTAAAATGCTGCTGATCATTGAAATCCCGAATCTCATTTCTGACATTGTCCCAAAACTCCACAGAACCTTAAGACACGTGGATGTTGCAGAGAGAATGTGAAAACCGGTTTGTCATGGATTTGTCCACTTTCCACTGTAAATCATCAGCTGGATTATACTGTAGAACAGAAATGCTTCTCACTGCCCTTCAAATCATACCAAAGTGGGCAGTTCCCCCACAGTCAAGGAGCAGCCCTGGTCCTGTGCCTGCTGATGGGCACCACGGGTTCAGTTGCTCTCTCAAGCCCCAGAGGGCTTCCCCTTGGCCTGATTCTGTTTTTATTTCTGTGCACTTTGTACAACAATGTTGATGGTGGTGGTGGTGTGATGATTTTTATTTTCTATTTGTCTTTCATTGTATGTAATTGATTGCATTTTATATTAAGGTTTGCACACAAAAATTTAAGCCAGTAGGGGCAATAAACTTCAAATTGTTTCAGGAAGAAATAAAGGGAAGAGTTAGATAAAAATAATGTGCTCTTAACGCCTCTTGACATACAGTCTTTCACCTAATCCACACAGAGCAAAGGTTTTATTTTTATCTTATAAGCAAGAAAGCCAAGCCTCTGGTAACTACCCACACTCACATGGCTAATGAATGTTGGAGCCGAGACCCCACTCCAAGGTTTTGGATTCCAAATCCTCCTGGAAATTCATCTCATACAACGCAGAGCAAAAGGTACTTGGTGAAATCCAGCAGGTGAAAACTAATCTCCCTTATGAGAAAACTGAAGAACTATAATCAAACAGATTAAGTGAAGCTATTTTTCAAAATCGATTTTCTTATCTCAAACTCCCTCCCTGTAAGAGGCCACCAATCAACCCTAGGAAATAACAGATTTTGATCATTCTTTTGACTTAGCAAGCAGGTAAAACAATGAAAAGCAATTTGGAGGGCCAGGCAAGCGGAATAATGTTGTGACTTCAGCTGGTGTAGAAACAGGTTCAGTGGGGAAAAGCATAGAAAAAAAAAAAACCCAGAAGCTACAAGCATACCTGTGAGACTCCAGAATTCATCTCCAGGAATCTGATATTCACTCTTTTTTTTTTTTTAATAGAGAGGAACAGAGAGACAGAGAGAGAGAGAGAGAGAATTCAATTTTGTTTAGTTTTTCATGGGGCTTTCGTTGCTCCAACACTCACTTCCTTGTGTATGTGGTGCTGGGGTTCGAACCCGCATCCTCACGCATGCCAGGCAAGCGCTGTAACCGCTGAGTCACTGTTCCAGCACCCAGTATTGACTCTTAAGTGCATGTTGCATGATTCTGAAAGCTCTGCACCTCCCAGTATGACTCCACCTTCCAGAGCACCCTCCCAGCTGAGAAGGGACATCCTGAAGGCAGGAAGTTCCTTTATCAGCGAAGCCAGCCTGACATCCTGAGTTCCTGAGCTTTGCAGGGCTTGCAGCCCTTGGTTCCTCTTCAGTTGTGCTCTGCTGGTTGCATGAGAATCTTAAAACTGCTTCACTGGTGTGGGCTCTTGGTGCATTTCCGGACACGTCATCCGCCACTCTCAGATGCACCATGGGGATCTTGTCCCAGGAAAACTCATTTTTGCTTTGTCACATCAGACATCTCAATGCATCTCCTCAGAGCGTACCTTTTCTCCAGGGTCACTCAGACTCCAAACAATTATCCACAAAAATATTAGTGACTGACATAAAAATAATCAAATCTACACGTAGTTTAAATGAACATGTGGGGAATTTCTGGGCCTCTCAATTATATCCAGGCAGCATTAATAATATAATCCTTATGTGTTTTAACTCATTATATGCACCTCAATTGTCAACCATAGGTAAGTACTATGCTAATTGTAATAATGAGTCCAAGAACACAAGATCGTGGCCTCTGCTCTGAAGGAGTATGTTCATTTAAAAGGAGACAAATATCTAAGTGCCAGGAAGGACTTTAGGGATTGTACAGCTAAGTTCCACATGCAGAAAGGGTACAGCCACTGTCAAACGAGGACTCTCTCAGTACCCTAATAGTCAGTATCTGCACCTATCTGCCACCAGAGAGGAGATTGCCCCCAGCCAAGGGCAAATGCCATGCTTAGGTCTGGATTGAATTAGCAGCGACACTAACTCCTGCTAATACAAAGCACATCAAGAATCTTCTTACAGGGGCTGGAGCGGTGGCTCAGCGGTTTCGGCGCTTGCCTGACAAGCACGAGGACCCGGGTTCAAACCCCAGCACCACGTACACAACTAAGTGTTGATCAATGAAGGCCATGTGAAAAACTAAATAAAGTTGTTTCTCTCTCTTTCTCTCTCTCTCTCTCTCACTGTCCCTCTCTCTTTAAAAAAAAAAAAAAAAAGAATCTTCTGACAGGCCCAAGGCTGGGTGCAGTGGTGCACACCTGTAATCCCAGCAGCCGAGGCAGGAGGATCTCAAGTTCAAAGTCCTCAGCAACTTAGTGAGATCCTGTCTCAAAATTAAAAATCAAAAGGCTGGGGATTTGGCTCAGCAGTTAAGCACCCCTTGGTTGAGCTCCTGGTAACAACAACAAAGTCTTTGGACAGGCCAGACTCCACCTAAGAATCAGGGTCCCTCTCCGTGACACTCCTCCCCTCTATGCTGGCTGGCCTCATTGCACCCAGACTTTCTTAGCTCCTGCTCTCTCTCTCTGCCCAGCCTTTGGACCATCAGGCTTGCCTGGCCCTAACAGGTGGAAGCTGTTCTCCCCCAGTCTCAAAGCTTTGGCCTGGGCTTATCCCACTGCCTCGTCCAGACATAGGACACATCCGCGCTTGAGCAGACTGCGGAACCTGCTTCTGCTCCCAGCCCTGCTTTGTCGTTGGCCCTCAGGTCCGGCCCATTCCCGGGATTAGCTCCGTCTCCGTCTTTTCAGTGTGGACACAGGCAACCGCAGTGAACTGTGCAGAACGCAGAGAGGGCAATAGGCTCGGGGTGCCACGGACACTCCCAGGGCAGCGACTAAATTATCTCAGCAAAATGTCTGAATGGGAAGAACCTTAGAAAAGTAGGATTCATCCGCACTTGACCATGGAAGAGATCAAAGTTATCAAATTTAATGCCCAAATAATAAAAATGTGTGTTGTTCTGTAGAAGCAGCTACTTTCTGAGGACTTCATCTCTTGAGGTCCCAAAATATCATAAAATCCAAAAAGCTGATGACTTTAGTGGTTGTCTGACTAAGCTTTGTGTTCAGTTTTAAAATCTTCTTTAGACCATCCTTTCTGGGGAATCCTTCATCCTCACATCCCGTCACATACACTTCACACCAGTTTCAGTGCTAAACTAAGTGACATAAAGATGAAAGAGAAGTCTGGGTCTCAGGAAGCTTCCAACCAGGTGGAAGATGGTTGCTATAGAATATGATGCCTGCTGTGCTGGGTTACACCCTCAGGATTCGGTGGGACTCGCAGGGACAAGGAATGGTACTTCACTGAGATCAGAATCGCAGAGAGCGGAAAACAGGACTGGGAACAGTTTCTGGGAAGGGGACGCCTGGGATGAACTGAAAAGAAGGCCAAGAAGACAGTGTGTAAGAAGGAAGGAGGCAAAACAAAGGAAAAAGCAGAAGAGGCGAGCGAGAGGTAGGTCACAACAAGCAGCTGGGACGGAAGCCTAAGGGCAGTGGGGAGCCATGGAAGGATATTGAGTGAGGTACACAATAAGATTTGCATTTTAGAGAAGAAAAGTCACTGCAGCGGTTATGCAAAGGGCCAACGGAAGGAATAGACTAAGCAGTGGAAAAACTAAGCTGGTGTCTCTGCTGCAGAGGAGGAGAGCAGAGCTGCACAGCGCAATAGGCCAAGGGAGGGAGGAAGGGAGAAGCAAGCGGTATAGAAGCAAGCATGGCCCCATGCTGCGCCCACCCCAGCTACCTCCATGCCTGCTCTTCAGCCCTGTGGAACCAGGGACCCCGACACTACAGCGCACAGGGCTCTGAGGCGCCAGTGCGCATCCAGGGTACTCATGCTGTAGGAGTTTTCAGTCCTTCTCTAGCTCCCCGACACATGACTGCTAGGCAGCTTCTGTCCATCCTGCTTTGCAGTCAACCTGCTTGCAGGAGAATGGAAATTGTTATAGTGCTGCGAGGATCCGGGAACGCCAGCTTTCCCTTTGTACCACTGACCCGGAGCTGATTGGAGTTAGACACAACTACAGCAATCCAGATTAGGAACAATGAGGGAACCCATCAGAGCGGCCGAGCGTGTGTAACGGAGGCTGCAGAGGGAGGCTGCAGAGGGAGGCTGCAGAGGGCTTAGGAGGGCACTCTGCACTGATTCTCTGCCTGCTGCCTCCTCTGAGGGAGGAGGGGCGCAAGCAAACGTGCTATCGGTGGATTACACACAGGAGGATGAAGTGGGTCTTTCCGAGGGCTGTAGCTCTCCATTGGTTTCAGTGGCAGCACTGACCATCTTCCGGCTCACCTGTGCAAAAACTCACCCATCATGCACTGACTGCATTCGGTCCCGGGGAGCCCATTTTGGGAATTCTAACAACTGACTCCTGTTATGTGAGTGTACCAGTTTCTCATATTGCTCTTCACTTTTTACTCCACGCTGAATTCGAGGATCTAAATGCATCAAAGAACATCTCAGACCAACTCATTTCCTCCCAGCCTTCCACATTATCTGGGCACAAGGTGAGCAATGACTGCTGCCCAGAGTCTTATTCAGAGGAACTCTCCCCAGAGGCCTCTCCTGAAGGCTTCGATCAGTCAGCCCCACGCAGACTACGATGGGAAATTCTGTACTGGGCTCCAGAGGTCACATGAAGAAATGCATATGTCTCAACCCTGGAAAAGTGTCATCGACATTCCAGCAGCAAACTGTTTTGGAAATGTCATCCCTCAGAGGAATTCATGCCAGACCCAATTAAAGTCATGGTAGTAAAGAGTGTGGAAAGATGATACAAATAGCTAGCAAGAATAAAGTGTTAGGACTGAAAGAGAAGATAGAGAGAAACCAGTCTAACTCCTGCATTTATAATTGAGGAAACGAGGCCCAAAGAACAAACGTGATGGGCTTGCAGCGTTGACAGGACTGTCCCCAGATCTCCTGCATGCAGGTTCGTTCCCTTCCTGTTACACAGGCCACTTCCTGGAACTCTGAAGCTGTGTGTAGCAGGACGTTCACAGGCTCGCAAGTGGAATTAGGCGCCTACTGTCCAGAGGTCATCTGTGTGCACCGGGCTATTACGGGTAACTGCGTGGAATGTTTGCAGACGCTTAGATAAGACTCGAGCTGCATCCCTTGACTGGTATGGGGCCCAGGACCCCCAGGGAAAGAACTTGAACTGTGTTCATAATTGAAGTCTAGACAAATACAGACATTTCTGATAGATTGGAGAAGTCTCAAGGGAAGCCACGCTCTAAAAAGCCACAACCAGGCCACCAAAAGAAAGTTACCATAAGCGGGGGTGGGGGGTGGGGGGGAGTCTTGGAAGGGACAGAATTAGGATCAGGGCCTGATTGTAGGAAAGGAAGCAGTTATTCTGGGTATAAGATGAAGTTATCTTTAAAACACTCCATCTATCCCAGCCAGTCCCTGGGGACATCGGTATCTCCAAGGCAGGAGAGAGTTGCACGGAAACAAAAGACTAAAAATGAATCGCTGAAGACACCTACATTTTGCTTGAGAAAGTGACCTCCAAAGAGGGTTAGAAGATGGAAAGGAATGGCTTCACCCAGGGGGAGCCCTGCAGCTGTGCCAAGAGACCCTTCAAAGACACAGGAAGGGGAACAAGCTTCCTCACCAACCAACACCTCCAAGAACCAAGACAGGCAGAGAAGGAGAGAAACTCCTATCAGATATGGATGAAGTGGAGGTTGAGAGCTGATCTTCAACTCTGCCGAGATGTCCACAGCCAAGGTGCCCAGCGTCACACCATGGGCAGTGAAGAGCCACTCCTCACAATGCGGGACTCAGAGGAACGCAGCAGCACCCGTGAGTATCGACAGCAAGACAGCAAGGCAGCACTGTGAGGGCAGAGATTGTCCTAACAAAGCCATAACAGCGCGGGATAGGACAGGGCTGTCGCTGGAGCAGATCACTGCGGAAGCATGCGCTTTTCCCTCCACACTGTATTCCCTACACTTAAGCACTTCCTCAACTGGAAAAAGGGCAAGTGTCCTAGCTCACAGTATGGATCTGGACTGTTCCCAAAGGCTCACAGTCAGAGCAGGGAACAGCTGCCATCCTGAAGCAAGACTCAGGATGCTCGTAAGACAGTCTGAGTTTGCAGTAACTTGTTTTGGCAACCAAATGACACTATTGGCCAACATGACACTACACTCAACTGAAACTTCGACAACTCCTACCCCCCCTCGCCTGTCTCAAATTGAGACAGCTGATTTTGTTAATGTAATTATAGCCTTTTCTCCTACCCCTATTAAATTTTGTCTTCCTAGTTTCTTCTCATTGTTCCAATCTGTCAAGAGCCTTTTGAATCTTCATTCTATCACGTCTTAGCTATTCCTCTCGGCTTTGTGTCATCTGAAAATTTTGTAAGAGGTTTTTGTGTATGCATGTGTGTGTGTTCTTTACAATTCACTAATTGAAACATAAAACATGACAGTGACAAAGACAGAAAGAACCAGAGCCCTGATGTATATCTTTATAGATCTCTCCTCAAATTGATAGAAACCTCTTCAACATTTTTGGAATATGGCTACTGTATCCACTATAAATTCACCTACCTGTGCTTCTTCAAATAGCCATACTTGCTCTTATCAAAAAAGAAAATCTGAGAAGAACTTGATGTGCTGGAAAGAATTCAGACTGGGAGTCTTGATTTTACTCCTATTCTATCTACCCCTCACCTGCTGTGCCATGTTAGGTCATGTGGTTAATCTCTCTGATCTGTGTTTCACCAAAAACCGCAGAATTTAAATGAGGTGACCTCTAAGGTCCTTATCAGCTCTACAATGCCACAAGTCCTGGTATCTTTTTGGAATACAATCCTTCGGACACTCATAAGCTCCTCAGAGGGTAAAATATGACTTTTTACCAGCGAACTTGTACCAGCTCCTAGTGAAAATGGCATGGTTTTCTAAATTCCAAGACCTACTTGTTTAACAGTTTATTCTAAAATGCAATAGTTCTAGCTCCCCTCATGGGCAAGTGGAAAACAAGACGCTCTGATTTGGGGCTGAGGGGCAGAATTCTGGGAGCTGCCACAGCATGAAGGCCCCACTTGCCTGCCATGCTTTTAACATGGGTGTGGACAGACACGCGGGAGAGCTAGGTGAGTCAACTTGCAAGCCCCTCTTTGCAGTGCCTGAAATCTGTCTCTTCCATTCTGAAAACTGAGAGGCTTGCCTTCCTCGAGTTTTTGGCAATGCTCCAGTGCACAGTTAGAATGTGTCCCCCAAAGCTCAGGTGTTACTTGATCCTCAGTGCAGCAGTGCTGGGAGGTGGGTCCTACAGAGAGGTGGTTGGGTTAGGAGGGAAAATGAATGGGTTGATGTCACTACCATAAGCCTGGTTTAGTTATCATGGAGCGGTTTTGTTATAGGAAGGCGAGTTTGGCCCTCTCTTCCCTCTCTCTAACCCACACATCACCATCCACCATGGAATGCAGCAAGCAGGCCCTCACCAGATGCTGCCCCAGTGATCTTGAAGTTTCCAACCTCCAAAGCCATGAGCCAATAAATTTCTGTTCATTATAAATTTCTGAGCCTCCGATATTCTATTACAGCAGCATAAAATGGAATAAGGCATTCTGCTCTGCCATTTCTTTCTCAAACATGATTATTAGCAGTAATACATGCACTACCCAGGGTTTTACTTATAATGATAAACATATTTACAGTAGTCAGATGCCTTCTGGCTTTTTTTTATTCATCTCAGGTTCTAATTCTTTATTCCATCTTTTACTTTACTTTTTCTTTAATAGATAAGAATGAGGAAAATAGGATTTAGATAGGTCTGCATGATCTTCCCCAGCTATTAATATTGTCTCGAATACCCTTAAATAAAGGAGTAAACTTTTAGTATTTTTCTTGCTCCCTAATTCTGTTTCTTCAACCCTTTTATTCTTTGGTCTTGTGTGATAGAGTGATATTTTATTTGGTGGCTTTAAAATGTTTATTTGCAGAAGCTCAGTCAAGAAGCAGGGAATCTATTTTAGTCAGCATGTCCACCACTGTGACCAAAACCCGACAAAAACAAAGTAAAGGAGGAAAAGTTTATATTGGTTCATTGTTTCAGAAATTCAGTCTACAGTTGGCCAACTCCACGCTCTGGGTCCAAGATGAGGCAGACTATCCTGGTGGAGGAAGTACCAGAGGAAAGTACCTCAGGACATCAACAGGAAGCAAGGAGAGAGTTCTGCTCACCAGGGACAAAATATAAGCCCAAAAGACATGCACTCAATGACCTGCCTTTTCCAGCCACACTGTACCTGTCTACAGTTTCCACCCAGTTAATCCATGTCAAGGGATTCATCTACTGATTAGGTCTCACCTCTCTTCATCATTTCACCTCTGAAATCTCTTGCATTGTCTCACACATCAGTTTTTTTGGTGACACCTCACATCCAAACCATAACAGAAGACATTAGGAAAGAAATTAAAAGGAAGGATGAGGAAAACAGGAGGAAGCAAGCAGCTATTTGAGAATGTCATTTCCAAGTACTCAGAGAAGCACCCCTAAGATCAAACACAGGGGCTTTGAACTCCAGAGTGCACAACAATAAAAAATATGCGACTACCAGAAACTAAGTTAATTTAGTGCATGCAGAATAATAGGCATCCAAAGTCATTAAAGCAACCAGTTTGTGTCATTTTTATCTCTGCTCTGAGATTTTTATTTATGAGGACATAAAAAATCATCAAATTATGTGTTGCTTTTCCAATAAAGATACTTAAATAAAAGCCACTGAAGAGTGCCCTCCGTTATAGCCCTGCTTCTGTGTTACTCACATCTAAAGGTCTGCACACTGGGGCTAGTCTACTTCCAGCACATTCCATTGTTGATCTATCATAGCAGAGAAAAAAACAGACATTATTTCTACAAGTTAATTTTTCCAAGAGTTTATTCAGCTCCTTTAAATTTATTCTACTAATGCAACTGTCACCAAAAACTGTATAATATGAAATTTTGATTTACATCTTAGGACTAGACTACAACTAAAATGGTAACCATACCATTAGATAGACATGAAACTAAAAGAAGACACCAAAACTTAGAAAGGTTTTGGTCATTTTTCTTTACTTTCTTTATCTCTTGAAATACCATGACTGAAATTATCTAAAGAAAATTCCAGCTGTTATATTTTCCCATTCTGATTCCAGATGCCAGAAATTGGAGAATTTCAGTAGGACATCCAATTTTTAAACTTATTTTTTGTGTGTGCACTGTGGTTATACTTAGCATTTTCTCCATTTAAATCTCCACTGCTATCTCCTTCCCTCCCCTTCTAATCTTTTAAAATGACTTTAAGTTACTTTTCTTGAGCAACCATCTATACAGAAAGTAAAAGACTATAATAACTTATTTAAAAACATTCAGATTTAAAATGCTCCCCCTCAACCTAAGGAGAAGAGTATAAAGGATGGGTTGAGTAATGCTTATAAGAGAAGCTGGCTTATGCTGATTTTTCTTATGCTGGTCCCAAAATGTGATAAATAGCATCAGTAATTAATAAAAAATGTGTTATATAATCAACCCACAAAAAGTTATACAAATAATTGTCCCAGTTTATCATCATTAGCTATCTTCACAGGAATATTAAAGAGTATTTTAAACGTAAACAGTATGAACTGGACATCAAATAAATGATTTTCTTCAGCAGTAGAGGCATTATTGACCAACAGAAGGCATTTCCTTCCTCCAAATAACTACTTTATGAAGTTGCAATAGGTGGTTTGTTGGAACTTAAAATAGTTGACTTGATAAAAAACAATCTACAAAAATAGTAGAGATGACACTATACTTAATAGAGAGAAACTCAGGGCTCTCCCACAAGATAAAGAATAAGACAAGGATGTTCCCTCTCACCATTGCTTTTTACCATCATACTAGAAGCCCTAGTTAATGCAACAGGACATTAAAAGGCAATAAAATATATACTATTTGGGAAAAAGAAATAAAACTATCTTCATTTGCAAATGACATTGTCATCTATGTAGAAGAATTGAAAGAATTGACCAAAAAAAATCTTTCCTAGAACTAGTAAGTGATTAGAGCAAGGTTACAGGATATGAGACTAGTATACAAAGGATAGTCACTTTCCTATATACTAGCAATGAACTAGTGGAGTTTGAAATATAAAACACACACCATTAACTTTAGCATTTAAAAATCTAACACTTAGGTATAAAATATATACAATATCTACATGAAGAAAACTAGAAAAACCCTGAGGAACAAAATCAAAGAAAAATTAAATAACAGAAAGGCATTCCATATCCATGGTCAGAAAGATAATACTGCCAAGATGCCAATTCTTCCCAAACTGATCAATAGATATAAAAAATTCTGACCATAATCCTAGCAAGTTATCTTGTGGATATTGGAAAATCAATTCTAAATTTTAAACAGAGAAGCAAAGACTCAGAATAGCCAACACAATTTTGAAAGAGTAGAACAAAGCTAGAGAATTGACACAACCCAACTTCAAGACTTGCTATAAAGCTACAGTAATCAAGGTAGTGTGGTATGCTGAAAGAACAGACAGATAGGTCAATGGCATAGAATAGAGAGCCCTGAAATATGGTCAACTAAACCTGG
Source organism: Aplodontia rufa (assembly GCA_004027875.1). Classification (NCBI taxonomy): domain Eukaryota; kingdom Metazoa; phylum Chordata; class Mammalia; order Rodentia; family Aplodontiidae; genus Aplodontia; species Aplodontia rufa. Next base: position 6,614 of record PVKS010005437.1, on the reverse strand, counting down.
GCAAAGAGGCAAAGGCAAAACAATGGTTAAAAGACAATATTGCAAATAAATGGTGCTGGAATGTCTGGACTTACAGGTGCAAAAAATTAAATATAACAGAGACCTGACTCACATTACAAAAATCAACTCAAAAATTAATTAATTAAGAACTAAATATAGAATGCAAAACTGTTAAAGAATAAGACGACATAGGATACAGGCTAGATTACTTGGATTTTGGCAATGACTTTTTTTTTAAGAGAGAAGGACAGTGAGAGAGAGAGAGAGAGAGAGAATCAACTTTTTTTTAAAGAGAGAGGGACAGTGAGAAGGACAGAGAAAGAGAAAACAACTTTATTTAGTTTTTCACATGGCCTTAGTTGCTCCAACACTTAGTTGTGTACGTGGTGCTGGGGTCTGAACCCGGGTCCTCGTGCTTGCCAGGCAAGCGCCGAAACCGCTGAGCCACCGCTCCAGCCCCGGCAATGACTTTTTAAATATACACCAAAAAGGTCTGATGTATGACAGAAAGAATTTGTAACTGGATTTAATCAATTAAACATTTTCCACTGCAAAAGATATTGCCAAGAGAATGAAATACAAGTTATAAACCAGAAGAAAATATCTGTGATATGCATACCTGATATAAGACTCTTATCCTAAATATTCAAAGAACCCATAACATGAACCATTAAGAAAACCACAAAGAATCAATTTTAAAAATGGGTTGAATAGACACTTCATCAGAGAATATGCACAGATGGAAGTGAAGTGTATAAAAAGGTGTTGCACCTTACATGTCATCAGGGAAATGAAAATTAGAACAATAATGAGATCCTACTACATGCACATGAGAATGGCCCAAATCCAGAATACAAAGAACACCAAATTCCGGCAAGGGCATGGGTTAACAGGAGCTCTCATTCATTGCTGATGGGAATGCAAAAGGGCACATGCACTTCAGAAAATAGTTTGGCAATTCCTTACAAAACTCGACCTTCTCTTACCACATGATCCAATACGTGTGTTCCTTGGTGTCTTCCGCTCACGACAGCCTGCACGCAGATGTTTATAACAACTTTAGCCATAATTGTCAGAGCCTGGAAGAAAACAAGATGTCCTTCAGTAGGTGGATGGATAAAGAAACTGTGTCATATCCAGATGAGAAATTTTCTTCAGTGCTTAAAAGATGAGAGCCATCAAGACATGAAGAAACATAGAGGAATCTTAAATGTACATTCCTAAGTGCAAGCAGTCATTTTGAAAATCTGTGTGCTGCCTGGTTCAAGGCATGGGGCATTCTGGTAAAAGCAAAACTAGGGAAGCATCAGTAGGCAAAGCACAGAACAGCTTTTAGGGAAGTGAAAATATTCTACATGGTTCCTTACTGTGGCTGCGTGGCATCATGAATTTGTCTGAGCACATGCACTGTATCAAGAGTAAACCCTGGTATAAATGACGGACTTCGGGTGATGGTGATAAGTCAGTGTAGGTTCACTGATTGTAGTAAATGCACCACTCTGAAGGGGAATGTTGACAGTGGGGAGCTATTATTTGTTACAAACTTAATCCCCTGTGCAATCATTCTGGGAGGCAGGGCCTAATGAGAGGGGATTGTGCCATGAGACTGAGTGAATGGGTTCATGCTGCTGTATTAATGCTACTATTTTAGTTCCAAGAAATAGGATAGGAATGAGTTCATCATCAGAGGAGAGGGGTTGTTCTAAAAGATGGAGCTCATCCCTTTCTCACTCTCTCTACTTCTATCTCTCCATCTCTTTGCACTTTCACTATGGTGTGATGCAATAGGAAAGCCAGCTTCTCAATCCTGAACTTTCCACTACCGTAAGAAACAAATTTCCCTTCATTATAAATTACCCACTCTGCTGCATTCTGCTATAGCAGCACAATATGGATGGAGCACGGGGGATGATATGCCTACGTGAAGGAAGGCAGGGATTAAGTGGGAAAGCTCATGCCTTTCATGAAGCTTTGTGATGAACATAAATTTCTCCAGGAAATAATGTCAAATATGTAAATAAATAAGAACTTTTTTAAAAAAATAAAATACACAATAGATTATCACTAACTATAGTCACCCCACTGTGCCCTGATTCAATCTTTGCATATTGCTTACATGTGCGACATTATCATACTGTGCTCCAAAAATATGTACAATAAAAAATAGTAATTCACTTAAACTTCTTTCAAGAAGTTATAACAGAAGTGTCTACATCCTAACCCCATGAATGCCGAGAATATAAATTTATTGGGACAAAAGGTCTTTGCAGATATAATGACGTTCTCAAGATAAGATATCCCGGATAGGAGTGCTCTGAATCCAGGGATGGATATCTGTAGAAAAAATCAAAGAGGAGAAGACGGAAAGAAGGACACAAGGAAGATGCAGAGCCTTCAGAGTTTGACAGGGACGAAGAAGTATCCTTCCCTGGAGTGTCTGGAAGGAGATCAGCCCTGCCAACTCCTGAATTTCAGACTGCTGCCTTCCAGAACTGTGAGAGAATAAATTTCTGTTCTTAAACCACCAGGCTCGTGATGGTTTTTTGCAGAAGCCACATGAAGCTTACACACTGGTTCTGTAGAATAATATGACTAACTCAAGTTCAAAGACTCATCTCCCTTTGCTGTGCACCCAGTCCTAGGCCCTCTGCTCTCCTCAAAGCCAGCAGTGCCTGGTCAGGCCCTTGAGCCACCTCACTCTAACTGCCTCCACCCTTGCACTACCTGCTCCTGCTTTCCTGCTTTCTTCCCTCTTCCACTTCTGAATACCCTTGGAATTCTAGCAGTTCAACCGCATAATCCAGCATATCTCCCTATCTCCAGGTCCTTGATTTAAGTACATCTGCAGAGTCCCTTTTACCAAGTAAGGGAACACAGGCACAGGTTCAAGGAACTAAGATGGGGGTGTCTTCCGCTCAGTGGATGAATGGATCCAAAAACTCTGGTTTTTGGATGATATATATATATATCATGGAGTTGTACTCAGCAATTAGAAACAATGAAATCACAGCCTTTGAAGGTAAATGAATGGTGATGGAAGAAATCATGCTGAGCAAAGGTATCCAAACCCAGAGAGTCAAGGGTCCAATGCTTTCACTCATTTGTGGAGGCTGGAGCTAAACCCAGGCCTATGGACCCAACTAAGGCACAGTATCACATATTCTAGGGGATGGGATATGTATTGTGGATGAGAGGGGAGGGGGTTGGTGGGGAAGGGGAGAGTGAGGGATCTAGGGGGTGATTCTGACTTAAGAATATAAGCATATCATGCTGTTATTTTATATGCATTTTGATTGTACAATAACCAAATCTCTTAATAAAATAAAAAAAGACAGGGGCGTCTTTGGGTAGGAGGTATTACTCTGCCTGCCACATGTAGCTAAATAACTGCTCCTTGACAAATCTACCCACAAAATAATGGTAAAAATAAATGCCATAAATCACACAAAAAGAGGCAGGGAGCAGGACAGGGAGGGAGAGATGGATAAAATCAGCAATTACAAGGCCTTCACAGAACCAGCATCTATACAGAGGAATCAAAGGGAAAAAGCACTGTCTCAATGACCTGAGAACAGGACATGGGCAGAATCCTCACCAGGTGTTCCTGGAAAGGGCAAAGCACTGATTGGAGGGTGTAGCTGAACAGGAAGAGCTTCAGTTTGCAGGCTCAGTGCAAGTACACAGAGCTGGATCGGCTAGGCTGAATGAGTGCCTAAAACTAAAATTGCCCAACCAGAATAGAGCCCAGCAAAGAGGAGAACTCCCCAGAGTCTATTTAGACCAGAAGGGCAGGGAAGCAGGAGCAGGAGCAGTGCCAGGGTAGGGCAGGAAGATCTCAGAAAGCACGAGGCCACTCATCAATCACCTTGTACAAATGACAGAAGAGGAAGCTCCTGGGCAACCATGTCTGAAAAGCTACCTTGGCCCATGCCACCATCCTTAAAATACAGAAAAGCTCATTTCATTTACAATGAGCCACACATGAGGATTGTGGTCCATTCCCATAAAATGTTATAATTTTAAAAAAGGAAATAAAGAGCAGAATAAAATCCTTTCAGACAACAAAAGCACTCCAAAAGGTCATGTCTATAAAACAGATGAAAACTGTAACCTAATATTTCAAAATGAGCTAGAAATCAATTTAAAAAATGATGGCAACATTTAAAAAGCCAGCATATATCCTAATTGGAAACCTCGGAAAAGAGAACATAGAAGTCATTATAAATAAAAAAAAACATATAATTTCAGTAATTAAGACTAATGGATTTAGAGATGTGAAGAAAGCTCCCCTTGATTCTTCGTCGAAGTAATAATCACTCCATACATATGAGAAAACAGCTCAAGCCAGGGAAAGAACCACCAAAAAGGATTAGAAGGCTCTTGGGGAACAGTTCTTGGAGTTCTTGGGGAGTAATTCTGATTCCCACCAGGCAGCATGGAGAACTTAATCCACAGGGTGCTTGGTGGAGTAATCAAAAGACTTTTGCCACAGCATTGAGGGAAGTCAACTCTGTAATGAATTCTGTTCTGGACATACAAAAAAATTAAAATCAGGACCGGAAAGGATCAAACTGTTTCCAATAAATTATTTACTCGCAGAATGAGAACGAAAATACCCAGCACCAACAAAGGAAAACTTACAAAGTATATGCCATCCATTCAAAGTTACCAGATATTACAAGAAAGGGGTAAAAACAACCCATAATAAGGATAAAAAATTAAATAAAACTAACTCAGCAATGTCATAGATAGGATTAATTGACAACGGCATTAAAATGATTATTATCAAGCGATGTGTCAGAGTCATATCACACTGGTTCACAAGAGTCAATTTTTCAATTACTCACAATAATGGAGAATTTTGCAAGCCAATTATTAAACATAGCCATTATTTTAAATTAAATTATGTAAGTGTATGATTAGCTTATATTTAAAGGAAAGGCAATAAATACTAAAACTCATCACTAGATATTATTTTACTGCATTTAGCATAATCTGTGCTTCTGAAGTTATTTAAGGTTATTGAATTTGTAGGGTGAAGATATTGTACAATAGTGTGCTACCATTGTGTGTCTTCTCCCACACATACATTTAATGATGACACGTCATTCATTGAAGGATCATTTAAAGCACAGAAAAGGGCAAATGTGAAAAATCAGGGGCATGTTATTTTACTTTTCCCAGAGAATCAGTTGCTAGATATTTGCCAGTACACTATAAATTTTAACTATATTCCCTGTGTTTATGAAGCTAGAGAAGGGGCTGGAACAGTGACTCAATAGTTATGGTGCTTGCCTGGCATGCGCAAGGACCTGGGTTCAAACCCCAGCACCATGTACACAACAAAGTGTTGGAGTAATGAAAGCTACATTAAAAATAAATAAATAAATAAAATTTATTCTCTCTTTCTCACTGTCCTGCTCTATTTGAATAAAAAAGGAAGAAGCTAGAGAAAATATGGACTATGGTAAGTAGGGAAATAAAAGATGTGAACGATAAGTATAGCTTCTAGAGATGGAATGTGTGAGATGAAAAGTATATTGGATGGATCTGAAAGTAAATTATTAGACTTCAAAGAAGAAGAGATTAATAAACTGGAAAACAAAGAATAGAAACATATAGAGAAGAAATTTTCAAACTAAAACACAGAGAAGAAATTTTTAAAAATGCAGCATCCATGAACTATAGGACAACTTCAAGTGGCATCATATATGTGTGATACAAGACATCAGATAACAACAAGGGAAGAAACAAACAAACAAACAAAAGCTTTGAAGGAAAGAGTGGCCAAAATTTCAAATTTAATTTAAAAAATGAAAGAAAACCACAGGTCAGAGAACTGAAACAAAATCCAAGTTCATGAAACATTGGGAAAATTATATCAAGGAGCATTGTAACCAAATTGCCTAAACCCAGAATGAAGATAAAATCTTAAGAGCAGCTAAACAAGAATGGCACATCCTATACAAAGGAGCAGAATATCATCATGAATAATGTAAATCAGACAATAGTAAAGCAACATTGAAGAACTAAGGGATTAAAAACTCTCAATCTAGAATTCTATACCCAGTAAAGATACCTTGCAGAAGATTAGGTGAGATGACTATACCTTCAAGCATTTTTAAAAGCTGAAGCAATTCATCACTAACAGACTACACTACAAGAAAAGATAAAGAAAATCCTCCAGGCGCAGGGAAATGATAACAGATGGAAATGCAGATCTTCAGGAATTAAGGATACAGGAAATGATAACTATGTGAATAAATATAAAAAACTACCTTATTAAGATCCTCATTTAGATATTCTTAAAATATAATTGAAGATTTAAATAAAAAAGAATAAAAATCGTTGTAGGATTTATAACATATAGAAGTAAAATATATGAAAACAATATCAAAATTCTCTGGAAGGGAGAAATAGAAATATACTATTCTGAGATTTTATAGCATAACCAGGCACGGTGGCACAAGCCTGTAAGCCCAGCAACTCAGCAGGCTGACGCAGGAGGATCGCAAATTCAAAGCCAGCCTCAGCAACTTAGTGAGGCCATAAGAAATTAGAGAGACCCTGGGTCAAAATAAAATATAAAAGGGGACTATGGATATGACTCAGTG
>PVKS010005436.1:42449-85173 GCA_004027875.1 Aplodontia rufa | reverse complement strand
TAATCACTGAGTCACACTCCCAGCCCTTTTTTTATATTTTATTTTGAGAGAGAATCTCAATCTCAGTAAGTTGCTTAGGACCTCACTAAGTTGCTGAGGCTGTCTTTAAACTTGTGATCCTCCTGCCTCAGCCTTCTGAGCCCATGGAATTACAGGCGTGCACCACCATGCCTGGCTCTTGGGACTTGGAGAATTTATTAGTAAGGGATTTTATGGGAATTCAGCCTTAGTGATCTCTGATGACATGTGGTCTAGGTCTCTTGCTGCAATCCTGCCTATCTTTAGATCTCCAGTGAGATGTGTACTGTCTGCCTGGACAGAACCCCACCTGAGGCTTGTAAGAAGTCTCAGTTCAGATGGTGCTTGATATTGCAGATTCCCCAAACCAGGGTAGAGTTTCTCCTAAGAGCTCCCCAAGCCCTCATCACAATGAATTTAAATCCTCTTGTTTACTTGTCTGTCCCCAGCTAGGCTGTCAGCTGTGTGAGGGCAAGGGCCATATATAGCTTATCACCAACATATGCCTAGTGTCTAGTTCGGTGCCTGGCACATAGTAGGTCTCAATAAATATTTGTTGAATGAATAAGTAGGTAGAGTTGGTCAGAAAAGGATTCCTGGAGGAAAAGCAAATATTAAGTCAGATATCATAATGTATGAGGAACTGAATGGAGGAATGGATGGACAGAATTGTCCTCCATTGGGTGAACTGGCTTTACAAAAACAAATCTTAGAAGACAGTGGGAAATGAGAAGGGAAGCAAGGCAACTGAAGATGTGGGTGGAGAGCAGAAAAAGAACCCTTTATATCATTGGACTTGACAACCTGAGAGGGCTTCTGAGTAGATGGGAATAGTTTTCAGTCATGATGGGGATAAGAGGAAGTGGTTATAAGCTCCTAGAATCCCTCAAGGAGGATCATTTTATAGGGAGAAACCCAGAAGACAGCTTGGCTGGAGGAGAGGAAAGCTGAAGGGACAAGGTAGCTGGTAGTAGGTTTTTTGTTTTTGAACTAGGGATTGAACCCAGGGGTGCTCTACCACTGAACCACATCCCCAGCCAGTTTTTTATTTTTGAGACAGGGTCTCACTAAGGGCTGAGACTGGTCTCAAACTTGGAATCCTTCTGCCTCAGCCTCCCAAATCACTGTGATTATAGGCCTGCACCACCCTGTTGGGGCTGGTAGGAGCTCGGGACCTCTTGGCCTGAGGTTTGTTTCTGATGCTGGGGTCTTGAGGGAGTGGGAACTCTGAGGTAGGGGCAGCTTCCTCCTACTAATCCCCTCTGTTATATGGAGATCTTGGAGGACAGGTCTTGGGGTCTTCTGCTTTTTTCCATACCCTCCTCAGGTGTCTGGTTACTTGGGTCCCATAAGTAGAATCCATAGGGTAAGGATCTGGAAACCTCCGGCAGCCTATTGAGTGGGGATTGCATAACAGGCAGAAATCGTGGGAGCTCCCTCTTCGCACCCCTTAGAGGGATCTTTTCCTTCGGAAGAAGAGCACTCGAGCCTCTAGTAGAGGTCCTTCTTCCTCGAACTCCCACGTGAGCATACTTTTGCCAGCCGTTGCTAAGCCTGATCTAGCCACCAGGGGGCAAAAGAAAAGCAGCCCTAAAGGTCAGTGTCCTCGGTCTTCCCCACCCACTAGCACCTGAGGCCAAGATGGGCGGTGCCTCACCTGGCTGTGACAGCGAGCCCGGCAGCTTTGTTAACTCTTTCCCGCCTAGTCTCAGTCAAAGTCATTCGTAGCAGAACTGGGGGTGGAGGGGAATCTGACGAGGAGAGGGTGTCGCCTAGAGGAGAGGCTAGGTAGACGTGAAATAAAGTTTTCCAGGAACTCAGGTCTTGTCCCATCTGGAGCTGGGGGAGGCTAGCTTTCAGCTGGGTAACTAGCCCCTCCAGGGTGAAACTCCTCTGGTAGCGAGAGGCAAGGGCTGTAGTCACTAGCGAGTGGGTCTCAGAGGCAGAAAACAGGAGGAAAATGGTTAGGTAGCTTCCAAACCCAGACTTCCGGGCTCCCTGCAGCTTTCTATCTGTCAGGGCTCCAGGCCCCGACTAGTGAAAGTGGCGGGGGAGGGTAGGCAAGAGTGAAGGACAACGGACACAGGGGATGGGAGTAGGGAGGGTAGACGGTTAAGATTGGGCAAGAGAGCGGACTGGATTCCGCAGCTCCCAGGTGCCAGGCTTCTTGAGCGTTGCTCCTCGTACCAGGCAGCCTTTTTGGGCCCAACCAGCCCAAGTTCCGGGATTGCGTTCCGGGCCACAGGGTGTTAAACCGTGGGTGGGAGTGGGGTCTGGAGTCCCTCCCTCCCTGCCTCCCTCCTTCCCTCGAAGCGTCACCACTTCGGAGGCCACCGGGCTGGCGCGCACGGGGTTAAGTCTGCCCGCAATCTGCAAGACTGGAGCCTAAGAGGGGGAGGGGGAGGGGGAGGAGAAGGGGGAAGCCGACTGCAGGGAGACAGCGCCAGGAACCCCCTCCCCAGGGACCTAGCCCCTGGGCCCCCAGCCCCCAAAGAGGCCCTCCCCTCTCCGGGGTCGCGCTCTCCTCTCTCGCCCTGCCCCCGCCCTCCAGCTTTGTGTCCCCAGGAGGGTGGGCTGCAAGATTTCCAGCCAAGCCTTGGCTGCCTGCTCAGTTTTTCCAAACCCTCCAGTCGGGGAAGGCGGGAGCCCTGTCAGGATAAGAGTCCCCCCGCCCCGCCCCCGTCGGCCCCCTCTCTCAGCCTCCTGTTTCCTGCCCCTGCACCTTTTCCAAACTCCTTTCCCTTTCGGACCCTGGCCCCAGATTCCCCTAGCCCCACCTCTTTTGGCTTTCAAGTTCCAAGTTCATGTTGGAGGGGATCAAGTGGATCCCAAAATCTTAGAGGGGCGCTGGTAAGGCCATACTCCACAAGCCGACCCTGAGACCTGCGGGGCGCCGGCGCGACTCCCCTGGCTGGCGCCGGCCCAATCCCAAAACACAGCTCCAGGCCACCAGGGAAGGTGGCTCTGGGCTCTCCCGCCCCGGGATGGAGGCGGTGCTGGGGGCGCCGGCAGACCGGGAAAGCATGCTCCGTGCGGCAGGTGCCAGGCCCTAGGGCAGGCTTCGAGGAGGGGGCAAAGTGTTCCGAGCGCTGGCAAGGTTCTGTCCAGCAAGTCTATTATATAATAATCACCATCTATCAGGAAGCCAGGCAGCTGGAGAGAGTGGGGAAGCCAGGATGCCCGGATCTGCTCCTTCTCCAGGATCCAGGAAGGTGTCTCCACCGAGATGGGGGTGTGGGCGCAGCCCAGCACTGACACGATGTGGGGGGGGGTCGAGGGGCAAGTGAGGGGCGCTGGGCAATCCAACTGCGGCCTCACAAACCCCGCCCTCTGGACGCTGACTGACAGTGTCCTGAGCCAATGATTGAAGTTACTGTGGGGCTCCCGGTTAACCCTTTATTGGGTCCCCAGTTGCTTGAGGGGTTAGAGTTCCCACGAGCTGCTCTTCTGACCGGAACGACTTGCACCTTCTCTGGCTACTGCAAGAGCTGTGAGGAGTACCAGCTGGAAGATCCGTTCGTCCCAGGATTTCCAGAAACAGGAAGATGTGTAATCTTAGATAATAAGCCGCCCTAGGGTCTCCCTCCTCCCCATCCCCACAGTAAATTGCATTACAAGATATGGTTGGGTGATGTGGTCGTGTGTACACACCGTGTTTCCAGAAAAAGCTCCGTATGGCGCTGGCACAGCCACAGGGAGCCACGAACAGACACCCTCACATACCCATACCCATGCCGGCACTTCCACCGACAAACGCCGACACTGACTCTTGCTGACACACCTGTGACATCCCTGGTGACACAGTGACACACAGATATACGAAAACAGTGTTTTCCCGAATTCTCCAGTAGAGGGAGCTGCACGATTCCAGCAACGGGCCGCTCACCTCCTCTTTGGCTCCAGGGTTCCACCCAGAACTCTTGGCTGCCCAGAGCTCTGCTCCGCATCCCGATCTGGAACCTATGCTGGGGGAATGAGTCACAGCCCCACCCAGGGGAGCGCTCCACATGGCTGCTCCACAGGACATACCAAACACTCTTGAACTTTACTGCGTACCGTATTTGAGACCCCTTGCAATGCGTTCCCACTCACCCCTGAAAAACATTGTTTTCTGAACCTACTAGGAACTTGTGCCAAAAGGATCAGAACAATCCCGTGTGGCTTGTCACATATGTGATGCTGATCCATGGAAATGGAGTGGATTCTTCTAAAAAATATTCTGTTTGAGAATGGCCCTCTGCTTTGAGAGCCAGTTTATCCCCTAGAGACCCTGGAGAGAGAAGAAGAAATTAAACACTATTTCCATGAACCAGGTACTATCCTACGTGCTGGGATCTTTCATAACTGCTCAGTCTCTCCAGGCTTCAGTTTCTTTTCCTTTAACAGAGGATAAGACCTAACTCAGAATTGTGATGATTCAACCCCTAACCTAGCACAGCACTTGGCAGAGCAGTTAGCAGGCACTTGGGAAACTTTTGTTGACGGATTAAAGCATGACCATGAGATAATACGCATGAAGGTATGTATGTTGTAAAGTTGTAAACTGTGATTGTGTCAGGCACACATGAGGGGTTATGATGCTATCTTCTTTCTATTAGGATATCTTCATCTCCCCCCCCCCCACCCCACACACACACTTGAGCCTCTCCAGACCTTGCTCAGTGCACAGCTTCTGGCACCATCAACCCATCAAGTCAATATTTACTGAAGTTCTACTATGAACTCAGCCAACACTTGAGCCAACTTTGGGGCAAACACAGAGGATACAAAGCATAGTTTGGGTCCTTAGGAATCTTTCTGGGGCTAACCAAACATATACACAGGAGAAACAAGATAAAACACAAGTAAGCATTCAGGTAGGTGATACACATATGGAAAGGTAGTCAGAAAACAGGAAGGTCATTGAAATTTGAGCTATCTGGAGAGAGAGGACAGTGGAAAGAGAAAGGAGCAAACAGGCTTGTTAGTTTCCTGCCCTTCTGAAGCAGTCAATTGGAGTCACTTTTTGGTATTAATTCTGGGTGGGTGGGGCAGTAGGATAGAGGGGAAAGTACCCTAGGATATGGAGACCCAAATTCTAGCCCTAGGCTTATCACTGTCTAACTGTGTAACCCTGAATAAGTCCTTTGATAATGCAAGTCTCAGTTTCCTCATCTGTGTAATGGGGCCAAAGCATCTTTCTTACAGGTTTATGTTGAACACTGAAATAACATGTGATATGCTTTTAAAAAGTGCCTTACAATTTCTTTTTCAATGTATCTACTATCCCATAGGGTGGTGTGTATGTGAAAGAGGGAGAAGCTTTTTAAGGTTAGGAGAAATTTTTTGTAGAAGACAAAGGTTTCACTTCCACAAACATTTTCTTAGCATCCACTTTGCACCCCTGCTGAGACTTGAGATGAAAAAAATTCAGTCTATGTCCTTATGGTGTACAGAGAGAGAGAGAGAGAAATAAAAGAGATGCTCAGTGCATAATGGATGTGGGTGGGTACACTGAAGAGGGAAGTCAGTGCTGTGTGTGTGTGTGTGTGTGTGTGTGAGAGGGAAGTCAGTGCTGTGTGTGTGTGTGTGTGTGTGTGTGTGTGTCCAGGCAACTCCCACTCCTTCCAGTCCGCACATATAGGAGGGTAGGTTTCTGGGACCTCTCCTTAGCCTGGGATGCTGTTGGCGAGACTCCTCCCCATTCCAGAGACCTGGGTAGGAAAGAAAGACAGACACCCCCCTCCCCACTCAGGGGCCAACCTGCTTCGCGCTAGCCGGCTGGGCGCCTTACCGAGTCAGACCACTGGGAGGCTGGGGGAGCCGGGTTGGGCGAGGAGAAGAGCGAGATGGGGGAGCTCTTATTTTGACAGGGGCCTCTCCGGGCTCTGGTATGAAGGCAGAAGGAGGCAGCCAGAGAGCCCCGATGCTTATTCAGGCTGGGGAGAGGAGCCGAGCGGAGGGGCGAACGAGGCTCCGGCTGCGCAAGGGAGCCCTGGGAGGCGGAGGCGCGCGGCAGAGCCAGTGGCCGGACATGCCCCGGACCCGGGGTCGCTGCACCACCGCCGCCGCCCGGAGCCAGCCGGCCGGACGCCTGCACGCTTGGGTCCCCCCGCGCCGCGCCGCCCGGGGGCTGCGACCCTGACCCTCGGCGTCCGATCAACAATAAGCGCCTAGACAGCCCCCCTCCCCGCCCCGCGCCCGCCGTCCCCGCGGGCCTCGGGGAAAGTGAAAGGAGGAGGCAAAGGAAGGAAGGAAAGAAGGAAGGAAGGAAGGGAGGAGGAGCTGGAGCTGGAGTCCAAGCCGTGAGGTGCGGGGCGAGACCCCAGCTCTGAGCCCCGGCCGGGGCGGGTGTGCTCCCTCTCCCGCCGCTGCCCGGCGCGCACCACCATGCTCCGCCGTCGGGAGGCAAGAACCCAGGTGCCCAGCGATCCCCGTATACCCTTTCCCGGGTCCGGCTGGTATTGAGATCAAGGCTTCCAGGATCAAAAGATCACCGCCTGCCCGCCCTCTCCGCACCTCCAACTGGCAATCCGGAGGACCCCAATCCATCCACGGATCCTCACCTGGTCATGGCGTCCAGCTCCGGCCTGGCGTGAGGACCCCCGACCCACGCGAGGTGAGGGGTGGGCTGGGGGCGAAAGTCATGCCAGGCCAGCAGCAGCACGAGGAAGGAGATCCAGTTTGAATTGGGGAGGGGAAACACAGTCTGATTGTCTCTTGCCCTCTGGCACGCACCCCCAGACCGTTAAAGGGACGGAGGACGCCCCCAGGATCAGTGGAGGCCACCCTTAAGCCCTCAATTAGGTTGGCAGACCCAAAGCACAAGGAGAAGAGCTTAGGGGCAACCTGGAGACCCTGCCACCCTATCATAGAGAACAAGGCCGGCCTTGGGCCAGCTGGAGCAGGGAACCCTGCCCTGGGGGTTTCTGGGAGATGTAGTCCCCCTCCTAGGCTCTCCAACCCCCTGGGTCCCAGCACCCCAGCACTCCTCCTTTGGCTAATGGGAGCTTCCAGAATGAGCTGGGTTGGGGCTAAAGAGAACTAGGGTTACCCTCTGCCCCCAGGCATTGCCTTTGAGCAGCAGGAGCCCAGAGACTGGAGGAGCCTTCTCTGCCAAGGATTCTGAGTGCTGTGGGTTTGCCTGGGGGTGGGGCAGTCACACAGTTCCTTGGAGGTGTCCCTGTACTGCTAAGGGGAGGTGGCCCCTGCCTTGGTCCAAAGGAGCCTTTGGGGAAGAATGTGAGGAAGAAAAGTGAGACTTAGGCCTTTTTCCTGGCTGGGGTAGTACTACTCCAGGGCTGCTGGAATTTGGTTTCAGGCAACAGGGAAGTCTGGTCTTCCCTTCTCCCTGTTGGGGGCTGAGAAGGGGAATGTCCCTTAAAGTCTGGGAGTCTGGAGGATGTCTCCCTGGAGCAGTGAAGCCAGGAACAGCTTCTGTCTGTCTGTCTGTCCAGCTTCCTTCCTTCCGGGTTTTTCTGACACCCCCTTCCTCCCCGCTCCTCTGTCTGTCTGCTGCTTGGGGTGTGTGTCTGTGTCCCTGTCTGTGGGGCCTGTGCTGCAGGAGGAAAAGTGTTGTTCTGACAAAGGTGAGCTGGACTTGTGCCTGAGCCCTGGGAAAGGGGCTCTCTGCCCCCCTTGATCTTTGACCCTCCTTCCCTCCCTTCCCTTCCTTACCTGGGAAGGCTGTCTGCATTGTATTTGCCAAAACCCCAACGATGTATTTGAGCAGCTCTGGGGCTGGGGGTGGGATTGGGAGGGCTTCTGTTCCCCTTCTCCCCCTCTCCTGGCCTCTCTAGGGAGCAGCCACTTCCTCAGGGCAGGGATTCCTTTGCTACCCCTCAGCACAGGCTTGGCTGACTTCTCTGGGTCAGGACCATGATTTCATGGCCCCAGGGGAAGAGCATGCTGAGGCCCTGTCTTCCTGATGCCTGTTCTGAGGCCCCACTGATAGAAGCCTTAGGACTGAATGAGAATAGAGGAGGAAGGTGAGGGGCAAAGTGGGAGGCAGGGATCTGGTACCAGGAAGGAAGACACTGCCTTCCCAGGTGATCTGTTTCCTTGGCCTTGGAGGTCCAGGCCTGGACATCCAGCTTTCTGGCCACCTCCTTCTAATGGATTATCTGCTACCCCTATTGGGGTAGGGAGTTCATGTTGGGAGGGGTGCTGGTGAAGGGTAGAATACTTATAATCGTGGATCCAGAGACTCTTGTGCCCCAGAGTAGTAGGGGCCCTGTGGCTGGAAATGGGTTCTGGAAGCCCATAGGAAAGCTCAGAATGAGTCTCTAATTCCTAGGGTGGAGAGTCTAGGAGTAGGCTATATGTCAGGGTCCTAGAGAAGGATTGGTGGTCTAGCAACAGGAATCTGGGGCTATAGCATAATTGCTAATTTGGAAACTAGTGATCTTGCTTGACTCTGCTTAGTTCCTGTCTCCTGCCTTCTGGTACCTGAGTCCTAGGCTAGGGGCTCAGCTTCAGCCACTGGGCAGAGGCCTAGCTGGTGGCAGTGTCGACTCAGCAAGGACTGGAATGCCTGGCACCTGCTTTAGATTAAAGGAGATGCTGTGCAAAGGGGGGCTGCCTGCCTTTGGGGGGAGTGACTGGGATGGAGCTCCAGGGAGACCAGGAGGGTGGTGGGAGGAAAGTACTAGGGGTTGCAGGCAGCAGCAGCTCTGGCAAAAGTGGAGGGAGCCAACACTCACTAGCTGTACAGCTGTTCTCCACGCAGTCCAAGAAGAGACGCTGGGGCACCCCACCACCACCACTCACACACACTGCCTCTGGCACCTGCAGGCTGAGGGTCTGTCCCAGTGCCCTGAGGCAGCTCTAGGGAGTCAGGGTGTCTGTGTCCAGTCTTTCCAGGATCACAGGAGCCCGGCAAGGAGGTGGAGAGCACTGAGATTTCTGCTGCCCTGATGCCATGTTCATTCTTCCTGGAGCTCTTTGCTTGCTGATACTGAGGAACCTCAAGAGCCTGGGCACCCAAGGGTGACAGAGAAATGGCATCTCTTGCTTCCTTGTACCAGAGCCCTGGGCACTGCCCTGTTGCTGACCTGGGGGCAGGGCATGGAAGGGGGATGGCACCGTGGGAAAGTGGGCAGCCGTGGGAGCAAAGCGGGTACAGGCTGGGTGCCGCAGGCAGGGAGCCTCCGCCAGCCCGCTCTCCCTGGGGTGGGGCTGGCAGTTCCAGGGACTGGCTCAACCTGTTGAGCACCTGGCTGCTCTAGCTTGGCATCTGTACCCCTGCCTGCCAGCCCCAACAGCTGCCTACCCATAGCTATACTGTGGGGGCTTACACCAGGGGTCTGGGGAGAGACTCAGATTGGCCTCAGGGACCAGACTGGGACTCCTGTCAGGGCTGAGGTTCTCTTCCAGGGAGTCTCCCCAGGTCTCATCCTCTGAGTCCCACAGCTGAAGCTTGAGGGCTAGATAGCCAGGGCCATGAACTGAGGGGCTAGGTGAAGAAGGCCACAGCCTTGGAGCAGCTGAGCTGCAGCTTGTCACTTGAATGGGAGGCCCTGAAGCCAGCCTGGAGTTACAGCCTGGAATTTCCTCTGCTGGGTGCCAGGGCCAGGCTTCCAGAGTCCCACCCCCTGCCTGGCCTGACCTCCCCTCCCTCCCATTGCTTAGAGAGTGCTGCAGACTTTCCCTAGAGGTTGGGGGAGGGGCATTAAGGGCATCTTGGCTGCTGTGGGAGGGGTGACTTCCTGGGTGTGGGGGTAGGTTGTGTTTAGTGCCTCAGTCTCCCCTAGGAGCCTCTTGTGGATGGTAGGGAAGCCCTGGGTTGCCAAGAGGCTGGTCCCTGAAAGTGAAGAGTCATAGAAGAACCCTAACTCTGTAGGTCTTTGCTGGTCCCACCCACTCTGATCCCTTAGCTTTCAGCCTACCTTAGGGCTCTGCTCCCAAGCAAGGAAGCAGAGCCAGGGGCCATCCTAGAGAGGAGAAAGTAGTCACTGCCACCCATGAGTGGGAAAGGGACACAATCAGGTTCCCCCTTACTTTCAGTCCTGAGGGTAAGTGGAAGCCTCCCCCTGCCTTACTTTTCCTGTCAGTGGCAAAAGTCAAGGCCTCTTAATTCTTTGCCTCCTGTCCAGCTGTCTGGGCCCTCCCTGTTTGGCTATGGGGTGGCTATACCTTCTAACCTTGGTGTCTCTTTCTGGGCCTCCTTTTCCATGGTCTGGGACTCCTACGCAGTCCTTTCCGGCCTGGTAGCCCTGGGCGAATCTGTCCTCCCCTCCCCCTCCCTCTCCACCCCCCAGCCTCAACTGGGAATGGCCCTGAATCCAGCATTTCTAGCATTTCGAAACCAGGATTGTTTTGAAATCCCTGAGTGCTTCTCCACCCCCTCTGACTCCCCCGCCCCCAGGGGTTGTCCTCTAATCTGACTTCATGCTGTGCGTTACGCGGTGGCTCCTTTGAGTTTGTGTGCTAGCACATGGCCATGTACTACTTAGTGTGCGCGTGTGCGTGTGTCCCAGAGTAGGTGTAACTTCTGTTGGCAGTTCTGTGTGACTGGTCAGTATTGTGGATGATTCCTGAGCTCTCTTGAGTTGTCTCTAAATGTGGGAGTCTCTGTGGGTCTTAAGGGGCCACTTGTGAAGAGTTTGGGGTATATTTTTAGGAGTGCCTTGAATGTGCCTGTTTCTTGGTTACATGTGTCTGGGGGTATCTCTGAGTGTGTGCTGGGGTGCGCCTCTGTGGTGTGTGCATGTGTGCGTGCTCACACACCCCTGCTCTTTGCATCTCTCCCCTCCTCCTCCTCCCTGGGAACATGTCTGGGGTGTGTAGTCACAGGTCTCCTGCAGCTCCCTGGGACATGGAGTCCTCTGCCCTTTGATAGGGAGGTTTCCTGGAGTAGGGCCGAGGCTTCTGGCAGTTCTGTGGTCCTTGGAGAGAGAGTGGTAGAGGGGGGAGACTTAGGGATAAACCACTGTGGCCAAGAACTGGATCTTTTCCCTTTCCCTTTCCTCCCCCTCTGCCCTTCATTGCCAGGGGCCCCATATCACCAGCCCACCCTCTTGTCCTAAGGACACAGTGATGGCTGTTACAGTGTAACAGTGCTCTAAAGTAAAGGGCTAGGGAAAAGAAAGTGACCCTTCCACTCCTAGGGTCACTTGCTTCATGGGGACAGGGAACAGCCAACCACATGGGAACTGGGAGCTTGGTGGCAAGTTTAAAGTTCAGAAAAGTTGTTTCCCCAGCTAGGGGTGAATTACAAAACAAGACAAGCCACTCATATTTTCAGTCTGAGCCAAAGACAGAGGGCCATGGAATCCAGGGCCAGGCATTTGGGGTGGGACCAGCTGCCATCGTATCCTTGATCCAAGGAAGTTCTTCTTGATGTGTAATCTCTTTCCCTCCTACTGCAGTTAGACAGTGTTCTACAGGAGGGGAGGTTCCAAGGGTTTTATTTTTGTTTCTTTCCACTAAAGCAAGGGTGGTGATGGTAGACTTATGTCTGTGTGGGATACAGGCACTGGAAGCTCTGATATTTTGCTATGACTCAGTTTCCCATCCTGGAATCTTAGGCTATATCCGAATGCTTTCCTCTAGAAGTACATGTGGAAGCTGGTGAGGCAGAAAGGGGCCAAGGCAGGGGCTGTTTGTATGATTTGAGGGCCTGTGGAGACAGCAGTGGGGGTGACATGAGGATTGACTGTCCCTTTTAACTCTCCTCCCCATGGCCTCTGGTCCAGGGCACAGTGGGAAGAAGTGAGGGGGAGAAGCACAGGTTGGCACAGTGCTCAGTGACCCAGCAGGGGGAGGGGCCTTGGCAAGCACTTTTCAGTTTGTTTCTCAATCTGTCTCTGAGACACGCACACACACGTCACTGCAGACACCTTCAGGAGAGGAGCCCAGAAAAGTCACCCAGGTGTTGGTAGGGCAGGGCGGTGCCAGATGGGGCCATGTGGAGCCAGCCCTATTCTTGCTGGGGGTGCCTTGTGCCCTGCGCTACTCCGTCCCCTAGGACTGAAAGTGAGCCTAGCTGGAGGACCCCTCCCAATAGCCCTCTTCTGGGCCTGGAGGCAACACAGGCTGGAGAGGGTTAAGTCTGGTTGGCAGGGACCCCCCCCCCCAGTGCAGTAAGAGAGAGGGAGGGGTGGTTAGCAGCTTGCTCTAGTTGGCGTCTCTCCCAGAATTCTTCGGAAAAGAACTCCCCTTTGACCCCCAGTACAAACTGAGCCCAGCCACCAGCCTCCCTCCCGCCTGCTGTGGAAGCTTCACCCAGCCCCCTCCACTGAACTGCTCAACCCGACTCCCTCACCCCAGGCCCTCCCACCCAGATCAGGTCCCCAGGACTGTGTCTTCAGGGGACCATAGCTATAGGCAGAGACCACACAGGGACATAGACCCCACAGTCATTCTTTTTCCTGACATAGGGTAACCTGGGGGTGGCTGTCTCTAGAAACCAAGGTCCGCAGGTCCCCATTGGCCCCCTCCCTCTAGGTCCTCTGGCCAGGTCGTGGGAGTCCTCCGCCTCTCCTCTCCCTGTGGGGCCAAGCTCTCGGGGAGCTCTGAGGTCTTCCAGTGCTTCTCCTTTCCTGCTTCCAGGATAGGGAGGGGAGTGGCGTTGTGGGGCAACTGGGTCAGGCTTGGCTCCCAGCCAGTCCACAGAAGTCCTGGGGGGTGGGGGTTCTGAGCAGCTCTGAGACTTCCTGGAGCTGCAGACTGTGTGTACGTGTATACATGTTTATGTCGTGGGGGGACTGGGGCTGGGGTTCTGGGAGGAGCAGGGACATAGGTTGCTGGCCTAGGGCTTCTAGCTGTGACCCTCTCTCCACAGGGAGCCCCCTTCCCAGACCACACCCTTGAAACTGAGCCCGACACACTATTCCAGAGGTGAGAGGTCCGTGTGCTTGTGTGTGTCCTTCTTGGCCTCCCCATCTCTGTCCGCAGTGGCCGCATCATCCTGGCTTAGCCTCCTGCCTGGCTGTTTGTCTTTTGGGCTCCCTACTCTTGGCTTTCTGCCCCCACTTCTCCTGTGTTCCCCTCCCTCAAGAGGAGGGACTCTCCTCTTGCTCCTGGTGGGCAAATAGCCTTCCACTTAGAATGGGTAGGGAGTGGGAGCCGGGCTGGGGCTGGAAGGGTTAAAGCTGGACTCCAGTGAAGTGCCTGAGCTGTTCCAAGCTGCATCTTTCCCTGGGGAGGTGGGAGCATCAGCCCAGTCCACCTAGAGGGCAAGGTAGATGAACCCTCTTTGGCTTTGGCCTTTCCTGGCTGAGTCACAGCCAGGGTGGTCACCAGCCACACTAGTGTGGTTTCTGCTGCCTGGGCTCTATAGGTGCAGCACACGCATGCACACACACACACACACACACACACACACACACGCACGCACTCACCCCCCCCTCCTTCCTTACTTAGCAACAACTCCCTGAATTCACAACAAACACTCTTGTGGGCTCTTGTCGGACTAGGGAAAACAGGAGGAAGCTATGGATAGGGAGGTGCTTCTCCTGGACCAACCTCTAGAAGGAGAGGCATCTAGTTCCTTCACCTAGTCACCCTCTCCCTGCTGGAGGCCTCTACAACCCTTGGGACAGGGAGGAAGTAGACCTGCTTCCAACTTAGGCAATGAAAAAAGTGGGGATCAGTAGACAGGTGTGGTTGAGCAGGTGGGTGGGGAGCAGAGCTTGGACTCCACCCTTCCCTGGCAGGTCAAACTTGACCTTTGACCTTACCTGGGGTGTGAGTGGGGCTGCAGATTCTGCTCTAGCCTAGGGCATCTCTCAGTGGGGACCCTGTTTTGTTGATCTGGAAACTTGCCTTTTGACCTTGCTGTGCTGACTCTTTCGGGCACCTGGATGGATGGGGTGGAGGTAACGGATTGGGGTGGGCAGGGCTTCAACTAATACCAAGAACTTTGCTCTCTGGTAGCTCAGGCCAGGCAGGGCACCTGTGTAGAGGGGGTGAGGCACAGTGCGGTGCTCCTTCTTTGATCTCTTTCCCTGGCAGGAATTGTGACCTCTAGTTCTGGACCTAGCACCCATCCGGCATGGAGATTGGGGAGTGGGGTGGGATGAGGATGTGAGGCCAGGACACTCATTCTTTCATCATAGCAGGAGAACTGATACCATGGTGCATCTGCATGGTTAGGAACCTAATTGCTGGGTTCAAATCCTAGCTCTTCTGATTGTGGGCTGTTTGTCTTGGGCAAGCTTCTTAATTTCCTGTTCCTCCCTCTTCTTAACTATAAAATGTGAATAATAAAAGTGCTTTCTAGAGTCAGGCATTGGGGCTTGTGCCTGTGGTCCCAACTACTCCAGAAGCAGAGGAAAGATCTCTTGAGTCTAGAGGTTCAAGGCTAGCTGGGTAACATAGGGAGACTCTGTCTTGATACTACTACTACAACTACTACTAATAATACTTTTTAGGAGTGTTATTCTGAGGATTTGATTACATAATCCAAGTGAAGGGCTTTAGTAAATGTTCAGTTAAGTGTTCAGGATCCCCCCAATGTTGTCAGAGGTCTTCACAGCACTCCCAAGTCCTCACTTGAATACCCTTCCAGACCCATCTTCTTGCTGCCTCAGTTTCCCCACTCTTGGAGTAAGATGACACCTTAATGGCAAACTTTCCAGGTGGCCACCTGGCCTGGATAAGGACAGGGAGTTGAGGCCTTCTATTTCCCCCATCTCTCCATACTTTTCAGGGCTGAGCCCTCCCTCCCCAGGCTGAAAAAGACATTCAGTCCTTAAATGACTTCAATGGCCGCCTCTTCTCCGTCAATGCCTAAGGTTCAGGGACCTTCATTGAGGAGAAAAGTGGTAGTGTAGAGCTGTACTGTGGATGGCAGCTGTTAGGTCTGTCTCAGGTCTCAGGGCTCCCTGGATTCCTTGCCTGGGGATTTTTCTTGAATGTAGAGGGGCAATGCCCGGGCCTGTGATGCATAGAAAAGACCTGTTGGTCACAGATGGTCAGGGGCATTCTCAAAACCAGAAGGGGAACAGGATCATATCAGCACCCACAGTGTCCAGAAATTCTCCAGGGCTGCATGGGGCAGGGTGAGCAGTGCTGGAGAAAGTTCTGCTTTGGGGGCTGGAGGTTTTAGCTCAGTGACAGAGCATTGCTTAGCATGTATGAGGCCTTAGGTTTGATTCCCAGCCCTGCAAAGAAAGAAAGGAGAGAAACTAAGTTAGTTAGTTCTGCCTTAGCCTGTGTGCCCTGGGGCAAAAGAGAATGCTGGGTGCCACTGGGTGTCTAGGGCTCCCAATGGCTCTGGGATGGGAATGGATGGTGGAGGGGCTCAGGCTTGGGAATATCTGCTTGAGGAACCCTGGAGTAGATGGTGCCCTTCACAATGAGGGGAGTTATGCAAAAAGATGGGTGGAAATTTTCTAGGGATTAAGACATGGCAGAATGGGCTGGAGTGGTGGCCCAGTGGTTTTGGTGCTTGCCTGGCAAGCGCGAGGACCCGGGTTCGAACCCCAGCACCATGTACGCAACTAAGTGTTGGAGCAACGAAGGCCATGTGGAAAACTGGATAAGGTTGTTTCTCTCTTTCTCTGTCTCTCTCACTGTCCTTCTCTCTCTTTAAAAAAAAAGACATGTTAGAGGTACCTGTGATAGCATACCAGGGCATCTGAGTCTGAGGCTTAGGCTTGCTAGCAGGTGCCCTATCTGGTCTGGTACCAAGAAGGATGGACCGGAGCCCCTGATCATGCCCCCTGCTTCCTTCTGAGACAGAGAGAACCTCCTACTTCTGTGGGCCTGGGTGGATGAGGACTCATTGTCTGCATGGGCCATGCTTCACTACTGGGCTGGCCATGCCTCTGGTGCCCAGCCTCTGGGGCCTGTTCCTTGGGCAGGCTGGGGCTATTTTTGGGATTGGGCTGGGGCTCCGGGGCTGGTTTCAGATGTTCCGATGTGAACAGGAGAAAATGGGAACAGATGGCTGGAGGGTTCTGATCAGCGGGTCCTGCTGGGAGCAGGTTATTTTTAGGGACTTGTTAACCCTTTGGGGGCCTATGGGGCCACCCTGAGAAGTACAGCCCTCTTTAGCTTAGAATTGAACAGGTCTTTTCCCTGGCCTCCTAATTCCCAGAACTGCTTGTCAGTTGCCCTTTTTGTCTCTTCCAGGCCCTCCATTCTTTAAAGAAGCCCGTAGTGAGAGTAGGCCATGCTTCCCAGCCCAACACTACAGGGTGATCACCAAGGAGAAGGTGCTTGGTGAAGGGGATGCAAGCCACTGTGGAAGGGATACCCCTTCACTTGCCTCCTGCGGTCTTAGCCAGGCTAAGAGCTCCCTGGCTTCATGCTCTGGGTTTGAGTATGTCAGTGAGCCCAGGGGTACCCAGGAGCATGGTAGCAGAGAGAGATGGCCTCTTCAAGGAGGCCAGAGGAAAAGCCAAGTCTCTATACTTGTAACACTAATATAATGATCATGGGCTCTGCTAACTTGGATATTCAAAGGGCAAATAGCTGGATGGTGCCTATATTTGCCACATGCCCACATATTTGGGTGCCATTGCAAGAGATTAAAAAAGTGACATCAAAGTCAGGGGGATTTTGAGTGTATCTTAGGCATTTTGTTAGATTCCCTACTGACATGTCACACTGTAAACCTATGGTCATTTTGGGGCTGGGGATGTAGCTCAGTGGTAGAGTGCCTATCTAACATGTACAAGGCCCTGAGTTTGATCTCTAGTGACACACACACACACACACACACAACCACAACTCATCCTCATTTTGTACATGAGACTCAGAGGGATGAAGGGATGGACCAGGTCCTATAGCTCAGAAGGGGCAGAGTGTGATTGGTAGCCTGTCTGTCTGACTGCACAGCCAGTTTTCATTCCTCTGCACCACAAGGCCTCCAGGGTCCCAGGCTTGAGGCTGTGTGGGCACTAGTCCATCTCAGAGTGCAGGTTTACCGAATGGGTGTGGAAAAGTAGGCCTGGGGGCAGGGGACCCTGCCTGTCACTGCTCTTACAATCCCTAAAGCCCTTCTTGCCTGAGGGTGCCAGGACTGACACCAGAAACCCCATTTGGCCTTCCTGTCTCCCCTGCAGAAGGATCACAGGCATACATCCTGTCTCATCACCCCACCCCCACCCTGTCCTGGCCCACATGCCCCTGCTTCCTGGAGGGTCATGGCAGTCTGGATGTCAACGTGGGCAGAGCTCAATAGCCCTCTAGGTGTTGCTGGTGCCAAGAGTTTAGGCCAGGCAAGCAAGGTGAGGGCGCTGGAAGGATGTGTACCTGGGGGAGAGAGCAGTGCTGGGCAGGCAGGCAGGCAGGCGTTGGGTGAGGTCCCGCCCCATGGTGTGCTGGCTGTGCCAGCAGTCTGCCCGCACTCCACTCCTCCCACAATGGCCCCATTGTTCCCAGCAGCCAGGCAGTTTGGAGGAGGTTCCTCGGCCACCCCTACCCCCCTAAATAGGGGCCAGATTAACCCCTTGGAGGACTGAGACCAGGTGATGGCCACAGAGGGAGTCCCTGCCCTTCTGGCTCTGTTCTGAGAATCCAGGCTTGGGAAGTCACCTCCTACCCACGTGTACCCAGCAAAAGGCCACCTCCTGAGATCAGGGTCTTTCACAGGGTAGAAGTAGCACCTAGACCCTCTCCCACCCCCACTTTGGTGCAGGTGCCAATGGGCAGGAAGTGCCAGTGGGGTGGCAGGCGGAGACCAGATATATTTGGGCCGGTGGGGCTAATTCCAGCCACCACCGCCTGCCCTACTGGCTCCTGAGCTCCTTTCCTTCCTGTGAAACCAGAGCTGGGTTGGGCCTAACTCAGGATTTCGGTGGATTTAAAGAGGCAGCACCATCCCTGCCAGCCCGCCTTCCTCTCCCCCTCCCCAGGTAGGGTCTGGGACAGAGAGAGAGCTGGAGAACCTCCTGCTAGTCTCTTGCCCTGGGCTAACCCTGGCCCTGGCCTCTGTTGGGGTACCAGGCTTTTGGCCCTTCTCTCTCCCAAAGCCTTGGGCGGGTGGGGTGGGCGGGGGTGGGCTGTGGTTTCCTGTGCTGGCTGTTTGTGCCTGGCCCAGAGTGCCCGCCGCCTGCCTGGGCTTCCTGCCCTGTCTTGTTTCCTTGTGCCCCCCACCCTCTCCTCACTCCTCCCTTCTGGGGGAGGGAGCAGCCAGGGATTGGGCAGCAGTCTTTGGGGGCACCCCACTGCCAAGGCATAGCTACACTGGAAATGATTGAAGGAGCCAAGAGAATTGATGTGACCTCAGGCCTGTCCAGGCAATGCCACTTGTCCCTGCAGGCTCCAGAAGGGACAGTGGACCAGAATGAGCAGAACTGCCTTTCCCTAGGCACTCTGTATTCAAGGATCCCAGACTGGAAGGGTCTAGCACCAGGAGTCTCCATGGTTTTTCAGGGTTGGGGTTGCCTGACCTTACCCTGGGGCTACAGATGGTGGAAACTCCCAGGCAAAACCTCCCTAGCAAAAATGGTTGATTTGCATGGTCTCCTTTGGCAAGGTGTGGGGGGCAGGGGGGAAAGCTGCTAGGAACCAGAGCCAGGGGAAGGCCCTCAGAACCTGGAAGTCCCCATATTGAGGGTCCCAGAGCAACACCTTGGTCCTTGAGCAGATTTCCTGCTGGGCTATGAATCCGTGACCTCCCAACCCCGCTGAGTCACCACCTCAGGAAGAGGAAGTGACCTGAGTGGTAGAGAAGTCTAAGGACTACCGGAGTCCTGACACCCAGGAGAAAGGAGACTTGGAACCTTGTTTTGGGGGGCTCTATCTCCCTGAACTGAGCCAAGGATCTCACCTGTTGCCCCCAGCAGAGCTGGGGTTCTTAGCTGCTCATTTTCCTCTTATAGATGTGCCTGCACACTGCATGTGGGGACACAGTACCTTTAAAGCATTTCTTTGGGGTAGCTTCCCCCACCCATAATGCTGGGGATGGAACCTAGGACCTCAGGCATGATAAGCAAGTGGGCTACTACTGAACTGCATCTCCAGCCTGGGGGTGGTTTTCAGCACCTGACCCCACCCCTCCCCCACCCATCGCTGGTCAACCAAGCAGAGGCTCCCAATGTGAAACAGGCAGGTTCCCACTGGGTGTGTGACTGCCTGCCTTGCTTGTAGCAGTTGTGTCCAACAGAACTGGTACATCACACTTGGAGACTCTGGGCACTGAGCCTTCCTGGTCTCCCTCTTCTAGCTAGGTCAGGCCCATTTTGCCCCTTAGATAGCTGGCTCCCCACCTGCTAGTTACACTGCCAGGGCAGTGATCTCAGGCTCTTTCTCAGCTACTTTGCCTGAAGGCACGTTCTCCTGGGTATGCTATTGGCCTTTCAAGTCACTCAGGTGACTTGCACCTGCTCCCTGCTTGTGAGCAAATGCACCTTCCCCCACCCTATCATCCAAAAGTGATATGTATTCCAGAGCCCCCTCCTTTTCCTCCCCCCCCCCCGGGGGGGGGGTTCTGAGCCTGGTGCTAGGAAGGCCCCTTCCCTCCCTACCAGGAATCAGCTCTCCTGCCGTCCATGGCCAGACCTTCCTGGTGTCTTCTGGGCTATGTGAAGGAGGAGGGGGTCTTTGAGAGCTTGGGCCCACTCCTAAAGGGTGGAGGGGGAGGTGTGAGATGGGAAAGTCCTGACTCACTCCGGCTTGACTCAGCTCACTCTGAGGCTGGGTGGGAGCAGGGAGTGGAGTACTAGAGGGGAGGGCGACTCGAAGATTCTTCTGGGGAGGAGCCTTGGCCTCTTTAGGGCCACCGGAAAGGACATATTTTCTATCAGCCCCTTTCCAAATTATTACAGGTCTCCAATTTTTGAGGTTGTTAACAGAAGGTGCTGGGTGACCTTTGCCCTGCCCTGACCCCCTTACACTGGGCTGGACACAGCAGCTGGAACATGGGAAGCCTGCTTGTCTGGTGTAGGCTCAGATGAGCAATCATGGCTCCCAGGTGTCACTGCAGCGCCTGGAATAGGGTCCTGGCACTGCCAGTACTGTCACCTGAACAGAAGACTATCACTTCCTTACACCAGACCTCAATTTCCTCATTGTGAAATTGGGTAGTTTTGAAAATCCGTAAGGAGGTGAAGATGAGAACCTGGGATACCTGTCAGCCACAGGCCTACCCCTAAGCCCAAAGTGCCTCAGCTCTTCCCTGGCTGTGATGGGTGGGGGTGGGGGTGGGGGTGGGAGGCTGCCTCCCTACCAGGCCCTGGACTTTGGAACCTTCCCCTGAGGGGCCTTTCTCCCCAGAGACAGCTGGAGTGGGGAAAGTCAATGTGTTCTTGGGTTAAGTTAGGGTTAGACTCCCACGGTGGGTGGGGCTCCCTCTACCCGCCGTCCCAGACCAGCCTCCCGCAGCCACACGGGGAGCTGCGGGAGTGTGCACGGGTGTGTCTGGTTGGGTCTGTCACCGAAGGACGCTCCTGGGGCAAAACTCCTCCCCTTCCCTCCCCCACCTTTTACCGGGATCCGCTGCTGGGGGAGGGGGAGGGGACTGAGCAGGGGGCGGTTGGGTGAGGCGTCTGTTTGTGTAAGTCTGTTTGTTGGTGTATCTATGGTCCTGTGTGTTTCTTTGTGACTGTAAGGCTCAACTTTCTATGGCTCCCTCGTAGCGGGGCCTCAGTCTTCTCATCTGCTCAATGAGTCGTTGAGCTCCTACTCGGTGTCTGCGCCCGAGGCTGGTTCACGACTCCTGTCCTGGCAGCGCTGCCCGGGCCTCCAGCACACCTCCACGGGCTGGCCGTGAGCGCGCCTCTAGTTGTCTCGGCTCCGTGCGTGTCTTTGTCTCCCTGTCCACGTGTGAGCTGTGAGAGTGTGAGTCAGAGTTCGGGTACTTGTGGGTCTCAGCCCCAGCCCCGCGGCGCCAAGGGCCTGCTGCGCTCTGTCCGGCCGGCGCGCGCAAAGCCCCTTGCGGGACTCGTCCGTGTGTCTGTCCGCGCGCGCGCTCTGCCTCTGGAGAACCACGCTGCAGCCCTGTCCGCCTCTCGCTCTCTGCTCGCTGCCTCGCTGGCTCTGTCGCTCGCTCGCTCTGCCTCTCCGCTGGGGCTCTGCCGAAGGGGGCGGGGTGGGGGTGCAGGGCGGGGGGAGGGGAGGCTCCTGCATTCTTGCGGTCGGGGAGGAATCTGAGCCAGCGTTACTGGTCTCCAGAAGAGCCCAGCTGCAGCCCCGGGGCCCCGCCAGGCCTCTTGCTGCCCGCCCGGGCCTGCTGGGATGGGCACGGGCTAGGCCTCGAGCTGGGGGCGGGGCAGGGCATTGCCCCCCACCCTGGGCCCCTCCGCGACAGAAGCGCCCCGGGGCAGGGCGCAGCGCTGGGGCGGGGCGTGAGGGATCCCCGAGTCCAGGGTGAGGGGCGTGTCAGGAAGCGGGAGTCCCCCAGGGACCCAGAGCAGACCTTGTGGCCACCCCACGCGGCACATTTGCAACCTAGCCTATTAGTGAATTCTGCGTCTGCAGCCCGTGGGGGGCCAGGGGTAGTTTGCTAGAGACTGCAAGCTCCCTGAGGGCAAGGCGCGGGAGGGAGATGGGGATCGGACCGGTCTTTAGGATCGAGACCCCGTCTGGTAGTCTTCCTTTTCTAGTCCCACCCTACCTTATCCAGTTCCTTAGTCTCAGGGCTGTTGGGTCCTCCCTCCTCCCCTCCCCCTCTCATACCCCCTCCCCAAGTCACAAGTTTTCTCTTTGGGGCTTGTTGCTGCAGTCCGTGCTCCAGTACCGAGTACCTGGCTGGGCCCTGGGCACGCACAGGGGCCGTAGCCCCACTGTGTGTGGGAGCCATGAGGATCCTGGCTAACAAGACAAGGTGTGTGGGTGTCATGGAGGGCGGGATGTGTGTGTGGAGAGTGGGGAAGGGAAGGGCCCAGTGGTGATGGGGCCGAGTTGTGCTGGTTTGGGGAGAAAGCCCACCTGGGCACCTGGCTCCCAAACCACCAGTGGGCTGCAGGCGGGTGGAGTGGGAAGGCTGGCAGGAACCGCTGCCAGCCTTAGCACCCGGGCCTAAGGGGCAGTGGAAACTGGCAGCCAGCTACCCTGCTGCTTATGGTCCTCTCTAATTCTTGCCTCCTAAAACGGTTAGAGCAGACCCCCACCCACCCTACTGTGGGGTCCAATGGCGCCCCCTGGCCTCAGTCTAACTGGGGGTGGAGGCTGGAGTGGGGGTGGTGCATGCCTCCCTCCTCCTCCCCAGGAGAAGCCGGCAGACAGGGCCAGGCGGCAGCAGCAGGACAGCAGAGCTGAAATAAATCTGAGCTGGTGTGGAATGAGGGGGGATAAATATCCTCTCCCGTGATGTGATCTTTCCAGCGGCTATTAATAGGTCTCCGGGGAGGGGGAGGCGGTGGGGGGAGCGGGTTGGAGCTTAAAGGGCCCGCAGCCTAGGCTGCAGGAATCCTTGGCTTCAAGCTGCACTCGGGTATGCTTGACACACCGCTCCCCTCCCCCCTCCTGCTCCTGCTTGCCCGCCAGGCCTGCCGGCCCACCCTTTTCAAGCCTTCCCCTCAGGCTCTAGAGAGCTGTCTGGACCAGTGGGTACCCGTTCTCAAGTGTGCTTTCCCCACCTCCCCTGGGGAATAGGGCTGGGCACCAGCAGTGATGCACAGGACCTGTGTCCCTTCTCTATCTATGTTGGGACACCCTGAAGTTGAGGTTTGGGACCTTGGAAAGAGTTTGAAGATAGCAAACCATAGAAGTGAGGGTGCTTAAGTACTAGTCAGATGATGAAGGAGAGGTTTGCCAGAGAAGCTTGCAGTCTGATGGATATGGGGGCTGTAGTGAGCAATTTCTGTCAACTCCAGACCCTGGTTTCTGTTTGAATTCTGGGGGCTGGAGGCAGATGACCTCATCTCCACTCCTCAGCGTAGGCAAGGGCATCAACTCTTGTCTGAGGGGCTGTGGAGGGAGGTAGGGAATAGAAGGTGGTCCTGAGATGCTACTCAGCCACACCCCCCATTCACACCAGTAGGTAAGGCAGGATGGGACAATTAAAATCCGGGCATGCCTAGCCCCTAGTAAGATTAACTTTTCACATCTCTCCTACCTTCTCCCAGGTTACCCCACCCCAGGAGGAGAGAAGCTCCAGGGAGCCCGCCGCTGTCCCCCCGCGGCCACTGCCCCCCTGCCCCAGCCAAGCCAATGCACCCAGAAAATAAATTGACCAATCATGGCAAGACAGGGAATGGCGGGGCCCAATCCCAGCACCAGAATGTGAACCAAGGACCCACCTGCAACCTGGGCTCCAAGGGCGTGGGGGCGGGGAGCCATGGGGCCAAGGCCAACCAGATCTCACCTAGCAACTCAAGTCTGAAGAACCCCCAGGCAGGGGTGCCCCCTTTCAGCTCGCTCAAGGGCAAGGTGAAGCGGGAACGGAGCGTGTCTGTGGACTCTGGAGAGCAGCGGGAGGCTGGGACCCCATCCCTGGATTCAGAGGCCAAAGGTACCCCATTTTGTTATCCCCAGGACTTTTGCATCTTCTAATCCAAAGCCTAAACTGGCCACAAGACCGTCTCTCTGCCCCTTGCCTACTCTTCATCCCGAGGCTCTCTGCTATCTATGCACAGGCACCTTTCCCTTTTCCCCATTGTTCTGGTAGAAGGGCCATACAGAGTGATGGGCTTCTAGTCCCATTCTGTCTTGCCTTCCCACTGCAGCCTCAAGGGGGAGAGGGAAGTGCCATGGGGTGAGGAGCAGACCCACACATCTCCCAAGCCTCCTGATTGCCTGGCTCCTGGCTAGTGGGAGCTGTTTGGGGCCTGGAAGGGTGGATACGTCTTCCCCCTCCCCCCCATCCCTAATTAGAACCAGTTGTGGTTGGGGATTATGCTGTGCTTGGTGTTGGGGGGGGAGGGCAGGCGGGCAGCCTGGGCTGGAGAGAGAAATCAGAAACAAATGGTGGTGTGGTGGGGGCCAAGAACTGGCAAAGTGCCCACCATGGCCTGGGCAATGCCCTCTGGGGTGCAGCATCTTAGAGAATGGAGCTAGGAGGGAACTTGGGTGTGGGAGGACAGGACCTCTGAGCCCTCACTCTTACCCTTGCCTGCCTGTATCCTGCCTGGGCAGAGGTGGCACCCCGGAGTAAGAGGCGGTGTGTACTGGAGCGGAAACAGCCATACAGTGGGGACGAATGGTGCTCCGGACCCGACAGTGAAGAAGACGACAAGCCCATTGGGGCCACCCACAGTAAGTGTCCTTTGATGCCACAATGCTATGGCCCATGGTCTCCCTAGGGATGGCTGCCTAGAGGAAGCATCTTCCTCCTGAGTCTAGTCAAGAAATAGCAAGGGTCGAGATTACAGGCTTCCTCTCTCCTAGTCACCTTAGACTGTCTCCTGAACTGTGACAGTCCAGCCCCTACATTGTGGGTGCTTAGTGGCCATCTCTCTTTAGGGACCCCTGTGGAGTGGGGTTCTCAGGTAAGCTCTTCCCTGTCGACCTCACCTGCGCCTTTACCATGAATTCCTGGCCTATGCTGCCACCTACTGGTCACCCTAGGGAGGGCAGTGAAAGTCCACCCTCCCTAGGAGCAGGGACAAGTTGGCTCTGCTCTGCAAAGCGGTGCTAAGCCTGGGTGTGAGCTGACACTTGGCTGGGTTTCTGGTGCCCTTCCCTCATCTCTGATTGACTTTGGCAAGGGCCTGGGGTGTGTCACATGGAGGAGGAGTGGGTGTGGATAAATGCCCATTCCTCACGTCCTTTTACTGATCAGTGTATACCTGGCTCTTCTGTGAATAGTAGGGAGAACCAGATACAATCACTACCCTTAGGAGGCCTGTGCTTATTTATTTGGTGTTTTCCCTCAAAGCTTACATCTGTTTTTTTGGGGGGAGGGGCAACTTAACGCATAAGAAACTAGCTAGGCACAGTGGCACATATCTGTAATCCCAGCAACTAGATTCAGCCTGTGACAGCCTTGTTCAAGCTGTTCAGTCTTGTGATAGCCTCAGCAGTTTAGTGAGAAACTGTCTCAAAATAAAACCATAAAAGAAGGACTGGGAATATAGCTCAGTGGTAAAGTGCCTTGGGTTCAATGCTAATACCAAAAAGAAAGAAAGAAAAGAAAAGAAAAGAAAGAAAGAAAGAAGAAAGAAAGAAAGACGGACAGACAAACTAGTCAGAGAATGTTAAAAATTATGAACTTCTTGAAGGCAGGGACCATGGAAAGGAGAAGGAAAAAAACATGCAGGAGGCTAATTTATTGAATTCCTACACCAGCCATGTGAAGTGGATGTTATGATGCCTACCGCAGAGAGGAAATAGCAAATGTGGAATGGCTGGACAATGCCAGGGAGGGGGAAAGCTGGCTGGGACTTTGAAGATCATCCAGTCCCACATGCCCCCCTCTCAGGTGGGATTTCCAGGTGGTCCATGTCCTCTGGATGAACCCTTCAGTGGTAGAACCTTCACTGCTTCCTGGGACAGGATCCCTCCCACACTCCTCATTTACTTTTGTAACATTAGACTACCTTGTAGAAACTTTGGAAAATGCACACAAAGAAATAGCTAAGATCCCTTATCAAACCACAGTGACTATTTTAGTTGTACTGCTGTTCGATTCTTAAAAAGTTCTTAATGGAGGGGCAGAATAATGCAGACATTAATTGCATAGGGTCAGAGATCAGACTACTTTGGTTTGCATCTCATAGTCTCACTTGATATTTGTATAAAATTTGGAAACGGACTTCAGTTTCCTCATCTATAAAAATAATCTTTATCTCATAGAGTTGGTAAGAGGAGTGACTTGATACATGTAACACACTTAGAACAGCATTGGCTTGTATTTTTCTTTTCTTTCCTTTTTTTTTTTTTTGGAGCCAGGGATTGAACCCAGGGGCACTTAACCACTGAGCCACATCCCCAGCCCAATTTATTTTTTATTTGGAGACAGGGTCTTGCTAAGTTGCTTAGGGCCTCACTAAGTTGCTGAGGCTGGCTTTGAACTCTTCCCTCAGCCTCCTGAGCTGCTGGGATTACAGTCATTCTCCACTGCCTGTATTTGTATCATTGTACTTAAAAGCTCCTTATTAAAATAAACTCTGCCTCCCTTTCCATAGTTTGAAGTTAGGAGCCTGTTATGGTGCGGAGTTTATGCTGTCTACTTCTCCAGGCAGCTCTCATGCATTGAGGTTCTCAGATATTCCCCTGCCAAACTTCTGGCTCAGATCTTGTATGTGAAATTGGAGAGACAGGGTCCAGAGCAGAGCCAATATGGGGTGGGTCATTCAGAGGTTTGTCCAAGGAGGGATCCTGATGATGGGCTTGTGGAAGGTGCCTGTGCACCTTAGCTCAGGGTGGCAGCTTTAGGTGGTGATTTTGTGTCACCCAACAGTCTCTGCAGGCCAGGAGCTTTGGTTGTTTTTTTTCTTGACATGGGATTGAGTCCATGCTCTCACCTAGACCCCTTGATGAGCAGTTGTGGATCTTTTTTTTCCAGGCTAGGACTGAGAGTCAAGTTTCTAACTATGGAGTAGAACTTCTGTTGGTGCTGAAGGTAGTGGGTCTATTCTGGGAGTCGTCCCAGTATGTCAGCCTGTGATATTATGAAATATGTATTTGGTCTTGCCCTGTTTCCTGGCATACAATTCCTAAAATCCTTGAAATCTGCACAGTGATGTGTGTTTTGTGTGCTAATGAGTTGACTGGTGGCTGGCAGCCCTTAGGTAGCTTCTACATGGGGATTGTTTGCTGGACAGACCATGGCAGGATTGAGTCCCATTCCCCAAGAAGGGAGAAGAATAGAAGGTGGAGCTGATTTAATCAATCATGTCTAGCAAAGCTTCTATAAAAATTCCAATAATCTGGCTTTGGGGAGTTTCTATATAGCTGAACACACAGGGGTTCCTAAAGGGTGGCACCCTAGAAAGGGCATAGGAGCTCTGCACCCCTTCCCTCATGCC
This sequence comes from Aplodontia rufa, assembly GCA_004027875.1. NCBI lineage: Eukaryota > Metazoa > Chordata > Mammalia > Rodentia > Aplodontiidae > Aplodontia > Aplodontia rufa. Next base: position 58,372 of record PVKS010005436.1, on the reverse strand, counting down.
TTGCCCTGTGAAGCTCTTCATCTGTCTCCTTTGTGATAAATATCCTTTATGACAGAACAGTCAAGGGAAGTAAAATGTTTCTGTGAGCTGCTTTAGCAAATCAGTAGAACCTCAGAAGTGGATCCTGGGAACCCAACGTCTTGCAATTGGCACCGGAAATGGGCAGCAGGGAGGGGTGCTGAGGGCCTGAGCACTGAACCTGTGTGTTCAGATGCTGTTGCCAGGTAGATAATGTCAGAAGTGAATTGAACTGGAGGCCACCCAGCTGGAGTCTGCTGCTACAGAACCGATTGATTGATTGTTGGTGGGGAGAAATCCCCACATACTTCTCATTGACCAGAGGTAACAGAAGTCTGTGTTGACTGTTGTGTGAGAGAAGAAATTTGGTTTGTTTTTCCACATAACCTTTCTAACCTTCTCTTTTTCAAGTTGACTTTTTACTTTGTGACATGGTAACTGTTTCTTTGATCTGCCCCCTGTATAGCCTTGTAGATTAGTGATCCTTTTGTATAGATGGAGAAACTGAGGCTCAGAGGGAGGAAATGTCTTGTTCATAAAATCACAAAGGTAGTGGGGAGCTAGGATAATTCATCATTTGACTTATCAGTTCATGCAACCTACCTGAGTTACTAGGCGGTATGTGCACACACACACACCATAGCAGGAGGAGTCAGAACAGAGCTAAGCAGGGCTTTGGTGTGCCTGCCCTGGGTTCAAATCCTGGCTCTGCATGAGCTGGGTATGTAGCCTTAGGAGAGTCAGTTCAGGCTGCCAGGCTCATTTTCTTCTCTCATACTGGAGTGTGGTGCACTCCTGGGGATGTGCTGATTTCATGAAATCACATCTGTGAGTATTCCACGGAACGCCAGGCATGTGGGAGCCTGTTGGTGAGGGCCATGCTTTCCTCTTCCTCCTCTCCTCGTGCTTTTGCCATCCTGGGCGAGGACTGGTCTTAGGCAAACGGGATTGGTGAAGCTACCAGAGTGCAGCAGCAAAGGGCCCTGCAGGGAGGCACTGTGAGGCAGTGAGCCTCCCCAGGCAGGGGATGCCAGCTGGTTCTCCTCTTGCATCTGGGTCACTCACGCCCTCTTCCTCTCCTCTCTCTTGCAGATTGTAATGTAGCAGACCCAGCCATGGCGGCCCCTCAGCTGGGTCCTGGCCAAACTGCCCAACTGCCTCTCAGTGAGAGCAGCGCACCAGGCCCTCCACATGGCCCCCCACCAGGGCTTCGTCCCGACGCCCCTGGGGGTGGGGGCGGGGGTGTCCCTGGAAAGCCTCCCTCGCAGTTCGTGTACGTCTTCACCACTCACCTGGCCAACACGTAAGTGCCTGGGGGAGGCCGGGTCTGCTGTGTCTGCCCACTGCTCCTCAGACTAGGGGTTCCAAGTGCGCATGTACGGGGGCAGGTGGGGTGGGTGAGCCGGGGGTTCCTTCCTGCCCACCTCTCTGAGTTGTCTGTGCCTGACCCTGTGGCGCAGGGCTGCGGAGGCAGTGTTGCAGGGCCGGGCAGACTCCATCCTCGCCTACCACCAGCAGAACGTGCCCAGGGCCAAGCTCGACCAGGTGAGTGTGGTGCCTGGTTTGGCTCTGAGATGGGATGCCCCTTAGCTATCTCACACTCTGCCTTTGTCCACCTGCAGGCCCCCAAAGTGCCACATACCCCAGAACCGCTGCCCCTGAGCACACCGTCAGCAGGTACCCCACAGTCCCAGCCACCTCCACTGCCGCCACCACCACCCCCAGCCCCTGGCAGTGCTCCCCCTGCTCTGCCCCCGGAGGGGCCTCCTGAGGATACCAGTCAGGACCTGGCACCCAACTCTGTGGGAGCTGCCAGCACAGGCGGTGGGACTGGGGGCACCCATCCTAACACCCCAACGGCTACCACCGCTAACAACCCTCTGCCTCCCGGAGACCCCAGCAGTGCCCCCGGACCCACCCTGCTGGGGGAAGCTGCGCCCACAGGCAATGGACAGCGCAGCCTGGTGGGCTCCGAGGGCCTGTCCAAAGAGCAGCTGGAGCACCGCGAGCGCTCCCTTCAGACGCTCAGAGACATTGAGCGGCTGCTGCTCCGCAGCGGAGAGACCGAGCCCTTCCTCAAGGGTCCCCCAGGAGGAGCCAGTGAGGGGGGCCCACCAGCACAAGCCCCTCCTGCCCCCCAGCAGCCGCCCACCGCCCCTCCCAGTGGGCTGAAGAAGTACGAGGAGCCCTTACAGTCCATGATTTCACAGACACAGAGCCTCGGGGGTCCACCACTAGAGCATGAAGTGCCTGGGCACCCCCCGGGAGGGGACATGGGGCAGCAGATGAACATGATGATGCAGAGGCTGGGCCAGGATAGCCTGACGCCTGAGCAGGTGGCATGGCGCAAGCTGCAGGAAGAGTATTATGAAGAGAAGCGGCGGAAAGAGGAGCAGATTGGACTGCACGGGGGCCGCCCTCTGCAGGACATGATGGGCATGGGGGGCATGATGGTGAGGGGGCCCCCGCCTCCCTATCACAGCAAGCCTGGGGACCAGTGGCCACCTGGAATGGGTGCCCAGCTGCGGGGGCCCATGGATGTCCAAGATCCCATGCAGCTCCGGGGTGGACCTCCCTTCCCTGGCCCCCGTTTCCCAGGCAACCAGATGCAACGGGTACCTGGGTTTGGGGGCATGCAGAGTATGCCCATGGAGGTGCCCATAAATGCCATGCAGAGGCCTGTGAGGCCAGGCATGGGCTGGACTGAAGACTTGCCCCCTATGGGGGGACCCAGCAATTTTGCCCAGAATGCTGTACCCTACCCAGGTGGGCAGGGTGAGGCAGAGCGATTTATGACCCCTCGGGTTCGGGAGGAGCTGCTGCGGCACCAGTTGCTGGAGAAGCGGTCGATGGGCATGCAGCGGCCCCTCGGCATGGCTGGCAGTGGCATGGGGCAGAGCATGGAGATGGAGCGGATGATGCAAGCACACCGACAGATGGATCCTGCCATGTTTCCCGGACAGATGTCTGGTGGCGAGGGCCTGGCGGGAACCCCCATGGGCATGGAGTTTGGTGGAGGTCGGGGCCTCCTGAGCCCCCCCATGGGGCAGTCTGGCCTGAGGGAGGTGGACCCACCCATGGGGCCAGGCAATCTCAACATGAACATGAACGTGAACATGAACATGAACATGAACCTGAATGTGCAGATGACCCCGCAGCAGCAGATGCTGATGTCACAGAAGATGCGGGGTCCTGGGGACATGATCGGACCCCAGGGCCTTAGTCCTGAGGAGATGGCCCGGGTTCGGGCTCAGAATAGCAGTGGCATGATGGGCGGCCCACAGAAGATGCTGATGCCTACTCAGTTTCCCAACCAGGGACAACAGGGATTCTCTGGGGGCCAGGCACCCTACCAAGCCATGGCCCAGGACATGGGCAACACCCAAGACATGTTCAGCCCTGACCAGAGCTCAATGCCCATGGGCACTGTGGGCACCACCCGGCTCAGCCACATGCCTCTGCCCCCTGCATCCAATCCTCCTCCTGGGTCTGTGCATTCAGCCCCCAATCGAGGGCTGGGCAGACGGCCTTCAGACCTCACCATCAGTATTAATCAGATGGGCTCGCCGGGCATGGGGCACCTGAAGTCGCCTACCCTTAGCCAGGTGCACTCACCCCTGGTCACATCACCCTCCGCCAACCTCAAGTCACCCCAGACTCCCTCGCAGATGGTGCCCTTGCCTTCTGCCAACCCTCCAGGACCTCTCAAGTCACCCCAGGTTCTCAGCTCCTCCCTCAGTGTCCGTTCACCCACTGGCTCACCAAGCAGGCTCAAGTCTCCCTCCATGGCGGTGCCTTCTCCAGGCTGGGTCGCTTCGCCCAAGACAGCCATGCCCAGCCCTGGAGTCTCCCAGAATAAGCAACCGCCTCTCAACATGAACTCTTCCTCCACCCTGGGCAACATGGAACAGGGTGAGTCAGCTGGGCAGACCAGGGATCGCTGGACTCCTCTTTTGGGCACCTCTGGTGGGTAGGCTAATGCTGGGTCCCGTGGTGGCAATGGTGTTGGACTTGCTCAGAGGGGCACCATGTACATCTCCCAGGCATTTTGAGGAGTCACGCTTGGGATCACCTGTACTTCCTGGGGCCCTGAGGCTACAGGAATTGCCTGAACATGGGTGGGCTGTGGAAGTCATGACGGACGGGCTTGTGTTCAGTGGGATGTGGCTGTACCTGGCAGAGTTAGGTGGAGATTTGGTGAGCTGACCTCTTCCTAACCCCCAATATGAACAACCAAATTCACTTTCCCCTTCCCAGTCACCCGCACTCTCTTTGTCTCCCCGCTTCCATAGGTGCCCTCCCGCCTAGCGGTCCCCGGAGCAGCTCTTCAGCACCTCCTGCCAACCCTCCCAGCGGCCTCATGAACCCCAGCCTACCGTTCACTTCCTCCCCAGATCCCACACCTTCCCAGAACCCCCTGTCACTGATGATGTCCCAGATGTCCAAGTATGCCATGCCTAGCTCCACCCCGCTTTACCACAATGCTATCAAGACCATCGCCACCTCAGATGACGAGCTGCTGCCTGATCGGCCCCTGCTACCCCCTCCACCACCACCACAGGGCTCTGGGCCAGGTGAGCATACTGGCTTCTCCGTGCTTCCACAGGAGCCTGGGCATGGGGGTGTGAGGTCCTGTACCTCATTCCCATTCCTGTAGTCATCTAGGGAGACCCAGGCCAGAGCACTCAAGTGGTCTTTTCAGCATCCCACAAGATGTCCATGGCAGATAGGGCCAGGTCCTGGGCTCTTGGCTTCTAGCTTAAGGTCTTCCAATCCTTTCCTTTGCAGCCAAGGGCAGCCAATGGTGAAAGGTGGGGAGTAGGGAAGGACTGGTTCTGTGCCTCCCCCAGCTGGATGCACACAGTCCTGACCCCCTTGTCTTTCCTCACAGGTATCAGCAACAACCAACCTAACCAGATGCACCTGAACTCTGCTGCTGCCCAGAGCCCCATGGCCATGAACCTGCCAGGCCAGCAGCCCCTGTCCCATGAGCCCCCTCCTACCATGTTGCCCTCTCCCACCCCTCTAGGCTCCAACATTCCATTGCACCCAAACACCCAGGGGTCAGGAGGGCCCCCCCAAAACTCAATGATGATGGCTCCAGGGGGTCCAGACTCCCTGAATGCCCCCTGTGGCCCTGTGCCCAGCGCTTCCCAAATGATGCCCTTTCCTCCTCGGCTGCAGCAGCCCCACGGTGCCATGGCCCCTGCTGGGGGTGGGGGCGGGGGGCCTGGCCTGCAACAACACTACCCTTCAGGCATGCCCCTGCCCCCAGAGGACCTGCCCACCCAGCCACCGGGCCCCATCCCCCCCCAACAGCACCTGATGGGCAAAGGCATGGCTGGGCGCATGGGAGACGCATACCCACCAGGGGTGCTCCCTGGGGTGGCATCAGTGCTGAACGACCCTGAGCTGAGCGAGGTGATCCGACCCACCCCGACGGGGATCCCTGAGTTCGACTTGTCGAGGATCATCCCCTCTGAGAAGCCAAGCAGCACCCTCCAGTACTTCCCCAAGAGTGAGAACCAGCCCCCCAAGGCCCAGCCCCCCAATCTGCATCTCATGAACCTGCAGAACATGATGGCGGAGCAGACCCCCTCTCGGCCTCCCAACCTCCCAGGCCAACAGGGCGTCCAGCGGGGGCTCAACATGTCCATGTGCCATCCCGGACAGATGTCCTTGCTGGGCAGGACAGGTGTGCCCCCACAGCAGGGCATGGTGCCCCACGGCCTGCACCAGGGAGTCATGTCCCCACCACAAGGCCTCATGACCCAGCAGAATTTCATGCTGATGAAGCAACGGGGCGTGGGGGGTGAGGTCTACAGCCAGTCCCCCCACATGCTGTCCCCACAGGGCTCCCTCATGGGCCCCCCACCCCAGCAGAACCTCATGGTGTCCCACCCCCTGCGGCAGCGCAGTGTGTCTCTGGACAGCCAGATGGGCTACCTCCCGGCGCCGGGCAGCATGGCCAACCTGCCCTTCTAGCAGTCCCCTTGGGGGCTGGAGCTGGGCGATATTGCAAATATGCTAACCTTAAAAAAGTTTCTTCCCTCCAGTGTTGGGATGGCCTGGGTCCAGGGTTGGGGTGGAGGGGTGGGAGGGGGCTTGTGTGGGGTGTGGCATTTGTGGAAACCAGATGTGCTGGCAGCTTAGGGGGAAGTGGCAGAGCAGGTGGGGGGTTAGGGATTGGGGTTCGTTCCATTTCTGCCTCCAGGACTGCCCCTTCCTTTCCCTCCTGATTCCTATGGAACCTCTATTTTCCCTTTCTCTGCACCACCCCCGCTTTCAACTCTGCTTTGGGTCCTTGGGGGGGAGGTGAAGGAGAGGAAGGGTCTCCCCTCTGTCCTGCCCTCTGTCCCTTTGTGCTGCCGTCTCCTCATTTCCCAAGCTCCACTGCTCTCCTCGTAGTCTCTCTGCTCCAACCCGGTTTTCCTTCTGTCTTCCTGCCTCATTTCCTCTCCCTGCTGACGTGGCTGACCCCCTCTCCCAACCCCCTCTGCAGGCGGCTGGCCAGGTGGGCAGGTGCCAGCCGGAGCTGTAAATAGAGCGCTGCGCTTTTGTGCTGGTTTGTGCGTGTGCTGTATTTCTGTGTTTTGATAGAAGTCACACAAAAAAAAAAATGGATAAAAGAAACCCTTCCCCCTTCTTCAAATGATTGGCCCCTCCATTCCCCTGGACCCAGGGACCTGCAGTCCTACACACCCACCCCACTGTTTGCCATGTCTCTGGGTCTGTAAAGGATACCATTTCTGTCCCCTCTCCAAATGTAAGACAAAGATGCCCACACCTAAACTGAGGTCATGCCACCAAGGCTTCCACCTGGTGAGCCCTAAGCAGGGCTGGGACCCCAGGCGGCAGCCCATCTGCTGCTGAGTCATTTAGGGAAAACGTGCACATGTGCACGTGTTTGCCCACACCGGTAACACGGGACCCTGGCTTCCTGCTGTGGATGTCTGGGTACCCCTGCTGCTACATCTTAGCCAGAACTTGAAGCCCTTTATCCCTAATCTGGGATGGAGGAAAGGAGGAAGGGGCAGTGTCTGGGTGGCCCCCTTGAGTGGAGCCATCGATGAGGTGGCATGAAGCCACTGGAACCTGTGGCTGCAGTAGCCCTGGGCCAGGTAACCCTAGGGTGGGGGGGTCCTGACTCTTCCAGAGGCTGCCACCTACTTCTTACCAAAGAAGGAAGGAACAGGGTTTGGCTGAGTCAGTCTGCCTCCCCTCCAGCCTCCTCCCCTGAGGATAGCATGGAGGAAGTATTGGAGGGGGCTGGGGAGCATCCTGCAGCCTTGTCACTGCCTGCCCACTTGCTGGCAAGGTTCTTCTGCCCAGGGCTCAGGGCTATGGACCAGATCTGTCTATGCCACCCAGGTGCAGCCACTGCCTCCCCCTGCCCCTCTGCTCTTTCCCAGAAGAGCTCCTCACCCACCACTGGTCAGAGCTGAAGCCATACACAACTGGGTGTTTTGCCCCCCTTGGTCCCAGGAGTAAAAAACTTCTCCTTTTCTCACTTCCTTTCCTGCCTTGTGAGGTGGCAGGGCAGTTCCCTGGCTGAGGCCTTTTGTGCCCTGCCTCTGGGCCAAGGGTCATTCTAGACAGGGTGTCTTCTACCAGGTCCTGGTCCTCAGCCTTCCTGACCTGCAGGGCCTGGCCTCGCCTTGGCAGCTGTAACACAAAGGGAATTCATGGCCACTTCTCCCAGTCTGGTGCTGTCCTCTAGGTCCACCATCAGCCAGGTCAAGCGCCGCTTCCTCCTCCAGAGCTGGCTGCAGGCTCCTGACTCCCCAAGCACCTCCCAGGGGCCATAGCTAGGCCCTCTGTGTTGGGTGGAGGGGCACCTGTCCTCCATCCTGCCAGGTGCTCTGCTCGCCCTGCCTCCACCTGGGCCCTATGCCTGGAGCCCCCACCCCTGTCCCAAGACTGCCCAAACTGTCCTACTCTAATGTTTCCTGCTCCGAGGAGATGGCTCAGACCACAAAGGGCCCAGTGCTCTCCAGGTCCCCTCTTCTGTCACCTCCGCCACTAGCTTCCCAAGGTGAACTCCACAGGCCAGCCTTTTTCCCTCCATCCATGGCCATACCCCCAGCCATTTTGTACCATTATATAAATATATATATAAATATAAATATATAAATACAATATGTGAAGACATCTTCTTGGTTTTTATTTTGAAACAATTTTTAGGCTTGTTCTGGGGGTCTCTGTGCTGCCTGTACTGTATTGACCTGTTTTATAGGTGCCTTTTTATTAAAAAGAAAATTCAGAATCCAACCTTTTGCCTTTTTGTGTCTGTGTCTGGCTCCTTCAGTGCCCAGCTTGCTGTTGGATGCTGGGAGAAAAGGGGGGACGCCAGGGCTTCCCCCTCATTCTGGGGTAAGGGTACAGTCCCCCAGGCCACAGTGCTGATTTCTAGTGGGACTGAGTAACACAGAGGGTCCTTCAGCAAGTGCAGGAGTCCCTGATTCTCCACCCCAGCTCAGGGGCGGAGAGGGAGTGCCCAGAGCAGCCCAGCAGGCCTCCCCCAAGTCAGCGAAGAGCAGCTTCCTCTGGTTCCATCTGAGTGGTATCCTCTGAGGGGCTGGGGACAGCTTCCTGGAGCCTGGGGATTTCCCTGCTAGGTCTGCTTCTCACACTGCCCTGCCTAAGGTGATACCGTAGATGGGTAGCCTGGATGAGCCCACTTCCAGAGGCCCTTTTCAGGGGACCTCTGACTTCCTTCTGACTTGGCTCAGTGCTCCCTCTGCTGTGGCTGGACTCTCTGTTGTAGTTCCCACAGCTCCTGTAGATTGTGAGAAGGATGCCGGGGAAGGAATGAGTCTGTCTCCTTCCCCATCTGTGCCCAGAGTCCACCAGGGCTCTGGATCCTTCCTCCTCTGGCCCAGCCTGGGAGCTCTCCACCCACCTCCATCCACCTCCATCCAGAGAGGACAGCTGGGTTTGATTGTCCCTCTTTGCAGGCTGGGGTAGGAGTTTTTCTATTCTTCCACTGGGCTCCTCTTCTGCTGCTTGCCTTCTGCTGTTCCTTAGGACACTGGATGGCCTCCGTCTGCAATCCAGAACCCCGTGGCATGGGGCTGACCCAGTGTTGTTTGGTCACAGTCAGGGCAGCTACCTAAAGTAGATCAGCCCAAGCTTCCTGCCTGTTTAAGATAGCTGCAGGGTTGGGGGCCTGGCAGAACTCTGTATTTAAGGGACTGAGACATGTTAAGGCCGCACTCTGTTGCTTGCAGGCCATCCCTCAGCCTTAACCTCTATTCATCCCCTGGTGCCAGCTTCTCCTGGCTTCATTTGGCAGGGGTCATAGAAGGAGAGGTGGGTATCTGTGGTAGTCAGCAGCCCTTAAGATGATGGAGTGTATTCTGGGAGGGGGTTGACTCTCCCTAAGGTCAGGGCTTTGGCTGGCTAGCATGGGGGAGAGTGTGTGGAGTCCTCAGCCCAGGGTGGTGCAGCCTTTGCTTTGCCTTTTTGGCTGCTTTCCCCTCCCTGGACTCCAGCCTGGCCTCTGGGCTGGCAGAAGAGCTGCAAGGATGTCCTAGAGAGAAGATTGGTTCGTCTAGCTGCCCCATGCCAGGAGGTAGCCAAGGTAACCTTTAGGACCCCAGCTCCTGTTGCAAGGGGCTCCAGTACCACCGCCTGCCCCAAGGAAAGCAGAAACAAAGGGGTATGCTAGGACCTAGAAGGTTGTGAGGGAGGTGGCATTTTCTGACTCAGACAGACTGCTCTTGCGCCAGCTCGGGAAGAGCTGGCACAGGGAGGCAGGGCCAGCACAACCCAACTTGGTCAGAAGCCGAGACAGGTCACTGCGGAACTTCACGCCAGCAAAGGTGTAGAGCATGGGGTTGAGGCAGCAGTGGGCCAGGCCCAGGAACTCACACATGGTGATGGCCACCGGGAGAGAGCCATTCAGCTCACAGCTGTTGCCCACAGCCTTCAGTCTGGCCAGGGTGTCCAGGAAGATAACAATGTGGTAGGGTGACCAGCAGAGAAAGAAGATGCTGGTCACCAGGATGGCCACCCTGACTGCTTTCTGTCGCTGAGGGCGCCGCTGGGCCTGGCACAGTTTGTGCACTACCCCCACATAGCACCAGCCCATCACCAGCATTGGGAGCAGAAAACCCCCAACATGGTAGAGGAAGCGGGAGGTGAACCAGGCATTGGTTTCGGCTTGGTTCTCCTGGGAGAAGGTGCAACGTGGCAGGGAGTCATTGCTGTGGGGCTGGCTGACCTTGGCGAAAAGCATCTCTGGCAAAGCAAAGAGGAAGCCTGCCAACCAGATGGTCGCGCAGGTGATGTGGATGGAGAGGAGGCGGCGGTGACGGTAGGCGTGGACAGCATGGACGATAGCCAGGTAGCGGTCCACGGCGATGCAGGCTAGGAGCAGGCTGCTGCAGTAGAAGTTAATCTTGTGCATAGCGATCACAGTTTTGCAGAGGAAGGTCCCCAGGACCCAGCCCACAGATCCTTCAGCTATAGCAAAGGGCAGGATGAAGACCAGTAGGAGGTCAGCCACCGCCAGGTGGAACAAGAAGGTCTCCGTAGAGCTGCGAGTCTGCCGGTGCCGCTCAAGGATCACCAGCACGAGGATGTTGCCCATCATTCCCAGGAGGAAGATGAGGCTGTAGGCCACAGGCATGAACACAGCCTTGAAGGACGACAGGAGGGGCCCCTCAACCATGGAGCAGAAGTGGTTTTCCAGTAGGGGGGGCTCTGTGCTGTCATTGTAGTTGGCAAACTCCTTGTACTGCAAGGACAAAGAGACAGGAGGGTGAGGAACTGAGGACCCCATTTTTCCTCTCCCAGAGCAAACTTGACTCATGGATTTTTCCTGTCCCTCCAGGCTGACTGCTTTGTCTCCATTCTCCCACATGTCCGGCTGACCCAATTCCAATTCTTTTCACTGTGTCCTTGAACAAATCACTTTGTCTTCCTTCCTTCCTTCCTTTCTTCTTCTTCTTTTTTTCCTGTGGTATTGGGGATGGAACCTAGGGCCTCATTCATGCTAGGCAAGCACTCTACCACTGAGCCACATCCCTAGCTTACAACTTCAGTAAAAGGAACTAATCCCTTCCAGATTGGTGGTGAGGATGAAAGGAGAGATATGTTGTAGATGTGCTTTGTGAAATCTGAGAGGCTGTGTACCTGTGCCTTATTTTGAATTTATGTGCCCTCAGGTATGGAAGGTGGCAGACTTGGGGACTGGAGTCAGAATTGCCATTTGGGGACTGGATCTGGTTGGAACAAGAAGCTATGTGTTCCAATTCTGAAGAGAATAGGGGAAACTAAAATCTAGGATCCCACTGTCAGGGAAGGGAGAGTGGGTGTTGGCTTCTTCTCGACTTGTTCCCCTATTCCTGACTGTCTTCATTATCACTGAAACTGTGGTAGTGGTCTCCCATCTACCACAAAAAGCTCAAGGTATACAATATGACCCTTATCTTACAGGTGAGTGCTCTTACGATCAGGCTTGTTTGAACTCATGTTTACCTACCTCCAGAGCCAAAGAGCAGCGCAGAGCAGTGCGGCCTGGGCTTGCCTTGACTGGAGAGTGGCAGATGTGGAGCTTCCTGCTACTGCCCTAGCAAACTCCCCAGGCAAAGAGGGAGACCAGGAGCAGAAAGCCCAGGAGCCCAGAGAGGAAGGGGCCCAGAGAAGGAAGTGAGGGAGGCACCAGACCAGGCACAGGGGAGGGAGGGAACCTGTTCTGGGTGAAGGGGGCATGCCCACTATGTCTCCGGAAGTTCCCTCCTCCCCATCCTCCTCCTCTCTCCATCAGCTCCCCCACTGTGCTCAGGTTGTTTACCAGCTAACCACAGAGGAAGACATGGTGCCTGTTTTCATACCTTTCACTCACAGCTGCCCCTGCACCTGCTCTTCCTCACCTCCCAGCTCTGTTCTTCCCACCCTCCCCAACAACCCCCTCCCCACGCAATGCAAAACCAATGATACTAATTTTTTTTTTTTTTTTTTTTTTTTTTTTTTTTTTGCTATTAGAGATTGAACCCAGGGGCATTCTACCATTGAGTTACATCCCCAGCCCTTATTATTTTTTACTTTGTGACAGGGTTTCACTAAGTTGCAGAGGCTGTCCTTAAAACTGTGATTGATCCTCCTGCCTCAGCCTCTCAAATTGCTGGGATTATAGACATGCACCACCATGCCCAGCATAATGCTCAACTTATGTGGTTCAAAACACAATTCTATAAATGATGAATGCCAGGGAGGCAGAGGATGGGTTGGGGTTCTATGACCCCACCTCCAAGTGGTCTCACACAGTCCCTTTTCAGGAGAGCAAGGGTCTTCCACAAACAGCAGGTGATTCACTGGCTACCATGGGGCTCTCTTGCCACACAGGAGCAGTTGTGGTTCACACTCTCACTCTTAATGGTGGGCAAGCCCATTCCCCACTTGGGTCTTTCCTTCTGGTCCCTGGAGGAGATGACTCCATGAGAAGGGGATGGGGAGATACTTTGATGCAATGGCAGAGCCATCTACCACCCCAACACTGCCCTTTCTGCCTTGGCCTCAGTCTGGCCTTTCTTCTCCCTAGTGTTCAGGACTACTGTCTCTCCATGGGTCCCTTTCCTGTCAGCTTCTCCACTTCTGTCCACTTCCTGCATGGAGCACAGGCTCATGCCTGTGGCGCAACTACTCTAGAGGCTAAAGTGGGAGAATCACTTGAACCCACAAATTTGAGACCAGCTTGGGGAACACAGTCTCAAAAACCAAAATAGCAACAATAAAGCCCCTACAACTCTCATCACATCAGTGTCCTGATTAAAGTTCTTTACTGGCCCCCTATCACCAGTGCAGCAGTGGTTTTGTTTTCATTTTGTCTTTATCTTTTTTTTCTCCCAGTTTCACATTTAATAGCAAGGCCATTATAAGAGAAGGTCATGTTCGTGATAAGGTGCATCAAGAGAAGACTGGAGTAAGCTAAACTCTTTGCGTTCACACAACAGAAGATTGCACACTTGGGGAAAAAAAATGAGGCTTCTTGACTGGTCCTCTTAGGGGAAGATGTTTAACACATGTTGCTAAGTTGCAGAACTAGTTGCAGATCATTCCATGCAGCATGATTCTGTAGACTTAGCAAGTGCACTTGATTATATATAGCAGGGTTCCCTGGGGTTGGGGACCCAGGCTCCCCTCCTTGCCTTTATTTATTTTTATTTATTTATTTTTTAAAGAGAGAGGAACAGTGAGGAGGAGGGAGAACGAGAGAGAGAGAGAAAATCAATTTTATTTAGATTTTCATGTGGCTTTCATTGCTCTGAAGCTACATTGTGTATGTGGTGCTGGGGTTCTAACTCGCAAATCTGAGCATGCCAGGCGAGCACTGTAACTGCTGAGCTGCTGCTCCAGCACCCGCTCCTTGCCTTTAAATCAGAGCTTTTTACTCTTGACTATGTGGCCAAAAACACTTAGGTTTTTGTTTAAGAAAATGATTTTATTTTCATTTGAAAACTATGGACCTGTAGGGTGGGATCTAAACTCTGAAGAGAGCCTTTAAATTTCTCCAAAATGCATATTCCTCTCATCTGTCAAACCTTATCTTCCACTATATTGTGTTAAGCATGCTATGCTCTGGATATACCATTCTACCAGCTGCCTGCCCCAAACTTTTGTTGAAACTCCTCCTTTTTTCTCAATCTAATTCCTGTTCTTCCTTCAAGACCCAACTTCATACATCCTTCCTTGCTCCTTCCACTTGAAATGACAGCCTTTCTAGGGTTCAACAGGACTCAGGCCTCTTTTGCATCTTCTGCTATTCCTATCTCTTGCTCCTATCTTGGGTTCTTTTGCCTTATTGGGACTGTTTCCAAGAGTCATTTAGTATAGCCATTGGACTCTTACTGCAATCCAGCAGGAGGTCAAGGGGAAACAGTGAGATGAACTGTCCCCCTGCAGAACAGAGGCTTCAGACAGGGAAGAGATGCTGAGCCTGCGGTGTTCAGCGGGGCTGGACTCCACCTACATTGGCAGTGGCTGGAGCCTAGCTGCCTCACAGCTCAGGAGAGGGTGTAGGTTTAGCAAGCCTGTCTGGTCCCAAGGTCATTTAAGAGACCTGCTCAACTTCTCACCTGCCCTCCAGAATGTCCCCACTGGTCAACTTATTGCCCATTTGAAGTCAACACAATGGGATATCTCCCCAGTGACCCCATCTCCCGAGAACCCAGCTTTAGAGGGAGGGGTCTGTCTCTTTTTCCTTACTGACAGGTATTGGTTTTGCAAAGTGCTCAGAGAGAGGAGAAGATGGGAGGAAGCTGGTTTGAGGGGTGCTGGGAGTTAGCAGCACATCTCAGTGGGAGGTGTCAAACAGACATTTTGGGGGCTTGGGAGTGACATGTGTTAAAGCCACTTCCCATAGGCAGGAGTTCTGCACATCTGCCCCTCCCCAAACCTTAATAATGCAAGGTTGGCTCTGGCCTGGTGGGAATAGGTGAGAAGTTAGGAATCTGGAATACTCTGGGGCCTATGCTGCTGAAGGGAGAGTACCTGGACTCACAGCAGAGAGAGCGTAGAGTGGGAAAGTGGGTGGCACATCACTCAGTTTCTGCTGCTTTTTCTGCCATATGCCCTCATGTACACTCTAATGGCAACAGGCACCCTGCATAGACATTGGCATGTGTGCCCATATGCAGTTATAGCAGCAAGTGGCATTGGCAGGCACCCAGTGACTACGACCAACACACAGACCAGGGACTCCTGCCCCCAGGGCAGCAAGAAAACAGGACGATTGTGTTGAAGTTGAGCACAGACCTAGGACTCTAGTTAGAACATTGCCATGAATGCTGGGGCAGGGCTAGTACAGCATCCTGAAACTCGGGGAGGGAAAATAGGGTGCAGAGGTACAAAGTGCTTGGCCCAAGAGGGAATCCACAAATATTCCACTTCTCCTTTCCTCCACATGAGACCCAGGCCCCTCCCTGGCAATTAATGTCTCTAAGCCCCACGTGACTTCTCTGAATAATGAGGCCTGTGCTGGCCAGTATCTGCTGGCTGGGACTCTCTGTCAACAGGTTTTGCAGGGTGAGGGAGGGGCTCTAGGGCATTCCTCTGGGATCTACAGTGGATTCTTTCTTCCTTAGCACTCTCTGCCCTGCCGTGGATGGAGACTTAGACAATGTCCTGCTGGGGGATACTTAGACAATGCTGAGTTCTCCATAAGCTGGAACCGTGGGCCCAAACTAACCAGATGGAATTGGATAGGGAAAAATAGAGACAGTTGTTTTTACAACTGTCCAAGAAAAAGTTAGGGAAGACCTGGTGACAACAGTTCATGAGAAAAAAGACTTGGAAATTTGTTGATTAAAGGCTTAAAATGAGTCATGAGTGATGCGGCTGACAGAGAGCTAGCATTACCTCTAGGTGAACAGAAGCCTGTGGTGGCAGCTGGATACCAACTCAATTTGGTTGGTCTGGGAAAGGGACAACGGTGGCCATTTTGCTAAGGGGTTTGGAACACTGACCTGGAAGGAAGTTGTCAGGTTCGAGGGATCTGGGAAAGAGAAGACTGGTGTCCATGAGAACTGTCTTCAAGAATTAGAGAAAGGGGGCATAGAGATAAAAAAAGAATTAGAAAATGTCCCCATGGGCAAGAGGATGGGGATAAAACCTAGCATGAACCTCCAGGCGGCCCGACCAGGAAGGAATGGGCAGAAGTTAAGGGGAGGAGTTTCAGCCAGTGCAGGGACAGCTTTTTAACAGGCAGGACTGTCCAACAATGGGCAGGGTTCTTGGGAGGGAGAGTAACGTTTGAGCTCAAGTTCATGGGAAGAGATTCCTGTCCTGGGAAGAAGGAGGCTGGATCCTGCCTTCAAATGCCTCCTTCTCCCAGCTTCCTGCTCCCAGCTCCCAGCTCCCAGCTCCCAGCTCCCAGCTCCCAGCTCCCAGCTCCCAGCTCC
>PVKS010005436.1:0-42349 GCA_004027875.1 Aplodontia rufa | reverse complement strand
CCGTCCTGCAGCCAGTGAATGCCCCAGCCTGACCTTGCTTCCCAGGCCTGAGGAGGGGTCAGGGTCCACCCAGCACATGGCTCCCCCAGCCCCTACCTCAGGGCTCCAGGGGCTGAGTCACACTGGCCTCACGAGGCATCTACACACAGAAGCTGGTGAATCGCAGCTCTGGCCATAAGGACTGCACACTGTGCCCCCGTGTGGATATTCCCAACCTCAAGACAAGAGCTGAGAGGGGGACTGGAGCGGAGGCTCAGCGATATTGCACTTGCCTGGCACATGCGAGAACCCGGGTTCAAACCCCAGCACCACATACACAACTGAATGTTGGAGCAACAAAGACCAGATGAAACACTAAAGTTGATTCTCTCTTTTCTTCTCTTTCTCATTCTCACTCTTTTTTTTTTTTTTTTTTTTCAGGGCTGAAGTCTGAACTCAGGGCCTTGTGCATGCTAGGCAAGCGCTCAGCTACTAAGCTAAATCCCCAACCCCTCTCTCTCTCTCTTAAAAAAAAGAAAGAAAGAAAGAGAGAGAGAGAGAGAGAGAGAGAGCTGAGTGGGGCCAGCCAGGGCCTTCCTCATTTCAGCCTTTAGGGGCTGGGGGGTCTAGAGGAGTGAGACTGGTGTGGGTGTAGGTTGTGTCTCTTGCCCCACTCTTCTCTGAAGACCATCCCAGACTCTGGCTGGACATTTGCTCTGGTGCCTCCTTTTCTCCCTGTCCCTCTCTGGGAGCAAGCTGGCCAGACCCCTCTTTCATCTCCATCCAAGAGTTTGGCCATTAAGAGTGTGGCACTGCTGTGGATGGGGTTCTGGGGAGACTATAAGCTACCCTTGCCTCTGCACTGACTCTTTAGGTTTAAAGGGATCCCCACCTTGCACCCCATCTGATTGCACTTCAGAGATAGAGTCATGCAGTCAAGACACATGCAGATGTGCCTCCTAGCAACCTCTTAAAACCATCTCCTGGGATAGTATTAATTTGAAATATTGCAGCCCCTATTTCTTTTTTTAAGAAAGAGAGGGATAGTGAGAAAGAGAGAGAGAGAGAGAGAGAATCAATTTCACTTAGTTTTTCACATGGCTTTTGTTGCACTGACACTTCATACTGTACGTGGTGCTAAGGCTCGAACCTGCATGCCAGGCAAGCGCTGTAACCACTGAGCCAGCAGCACTCCAGCCCCCACCTCCCATTCTTGAAAGAATTCATTCTTGTGTTCTGATTCTCTATTCCTAATATGTAGCCAGTCTTTAGAGCTATCCTTCCAGAAGAGTGGGATCAGATAGTCTGTGTCCCCCTGAGAAGGCAAGTGCAACTGTCAGAGTCTCTGTGGTCTATGTGCCTGAACTTAGATTCTCCAGACATGCTGACCTCTCCCCAGGATGGCCTCAGGCCTCTCCCTCATTTCTGACCTCTCCAGCTACCCCACGTTTGGGGCCTTCACTGGGTTCCTCTGGGACTTTTGACCTGGTTGCAGTGGGGGGATCCTCCCCTCCCCCTAGGTAAAGCCCAGAAACAGCCTGAGTTGGTTTTGGTTCCTCTTCCTTCTCACGTCCTTGGTGTAATGAGACAGTGCATATGGACTGGCTTTGTAGCTTGTGATGCCCTGGTCACACTGAGGTCATGGTTGGTGGTGATCATCAACGGAGTCAGGGAAAGCCAGGCTCAGGGGTTAGACCAGCTTCTCCCAGTCAGCTGGTGTGTAGGGCAGGGCTGGAGGTACAGCTCATGACCAGCCCAAGCCCTGGTTCCGCCAGGAGCTGCTTTCTCCAATCAAGGTTCCTGTAGACAGGGTCTTTTCTAGGTCTGTCTAAAATTGCCTTCCCAGCAGGGTGGCTCTCTGGTATTCCCACCCTGGGTTCTGGCTCCTTCTTCTTTCCAGCTTGAGCCATCTAGAGTTGTCCCCACCCCACCCCCTCCCCCGTTCATATCCTTCATTCATGAAAATTAGCAGCATACTTTAGGAAAGGAGGCATTTTATTTTATTTTTGCAGTACTAGAGATTGAACCCAGGGGCATTCTACCACTGAGCTACATCTTAAGCCCTGTTCGGTTTTTATTTTCACATAGGGTCTCACTAAGTTGTGGAGGCTGACCTCGAACCTGTCATTCTCAGTTTCCCGAGTCACTGGGATTATAGGCTTGCTCCGCTGCACCTGGTTGAAAGTCAGCATTTTAAATGATCATAGTTGATCACAGAGTTCAAGAGAAGGAAGGGAACACAGGATGGCCGATCCTTGGTTTATGACCAAGAAATCTAATTCTAACCCCAACACTGGTGCGCAGAACCAAGTAACCTGGGAAAGTGATCCAGGACTTGGTTTGGACAAAGGTAGGGAGGGAAATAAGAAACAAAAGGAATAGAAGATGCTGGATGGAATCCGGAGAGAGATGGTGAGCTAAGGACTCTATTGTACCACAAGTCAAGAAATATTTACTGGGGCTGGGAGTAGCTCAGTTGCTGTGGCCCTGGTTTCCATTCTCAGAACTACAGAAAAAACAAACCCAAACCAATTTATTAAGACCCCACTACGGCAGGTATCTTCTACCAGCTGTGCCACTCCAGGGCCTCTGTACTGTGCCACTATGGGGCAGTCTACCAAAGCTACTCAGGGCCCCGCAGGGATTGAGTAGGTGGCAGGGGATGGTCTACACTCCCAAGGGGCAACAGACCAGGACAAAGAATATGCAGGAGGTAGGTGAAGGTGGGATGGGGCATTGGTGGCTGGTTGAAGAATGACTCCAGAGCCTGGAGGGTCCCAGGACTCCTGGGCTCTTGGCTAGACCCTGACTGAGGGTACAGGCACATTCAAGTGCCTGGCCAAGGATCACTGGTTTAAGGTGTGACAAGTGGCCAGGTCTCTGATGTAGATTTTCTTGATGACATGGAAAATGCCCTGCTATCTATCCCCCTGCCACCACCTGTCTCTAGTAGGTCATGCAGTGAAGTGAGGTGTGCAGTTAGGGGAAACTCTTGAGGTTTCTCAGAAGTCAGGAACGGCCAGATCTCCAGTTGGTTATTAAAACATCCAACTGGGTCAGGGCTTGTGGACAGCTTTAAGCTGTGGGCAGAAGGCACCCAGTGGCTTAGGAGGTGCAGCTGGTGGCAGGGCGAGGGGCCAGGGTGGGAGCATGTTGCCGTGGAGGGCAGTGAGGTTTCAGGCTGATCTGGGGCACAGTCCAGACCCTGTGGTTAGACTCAGGACTGGCTGTGTGGGCGTGCCCCTGGGCATCACACAGGGACTGTGCTTAGAAGGATCTCACACTTGGCTGAATACTTTGCTGCTGCTACCCTGGAATTCCTAACACTTTTTCAAAAGCGGCCCTGCGTTTTTCTCTGGTGTTGGACCCATAAAATCTTCAGCAGGGCATGATTAACACATGGATTAGTTAGATGGTCTGATTTTTAATAGGTTGGACCCAGGAGGCTAGACCTATCGTAAAGAATTTTTCCCGGGGGCTGGAGCGGTGGCTCAGCGGTTTCGGCGCTTGCCTGGCAAGCACGAGGACCCGGGTTCAAACCCCAGCACCATGTACACAACTAAGTGTTGGAGCAACTAAGGCCATGTGAAAAACTAAATAAAGTTGTTTCTCTCTTTCTCTGCCTCTCTCACTGTCCCTCTCTCTTTAAAAAAAAAAAAAAAAAAAAAAAGAACTTTTCCCTTCTTCTGCCCATGTCCCACTGACATTTCCCAGCCCAGGACTGGGCAAGAAGAGAGGCAGGCTTTTCCAAGCAAGTCTGGGATCACAGTGGAGTTATAAAGGGAAGAAATTGAACAGCTGCTCAGGGTGATTTTAGGGTCAGGGGCTGGGGCCTGGATCCTTCATGACCTAGCCCAGAGTGTAGCTCAGAGAGCAGTTCTTTCATCAGAGAGAGAAAAAGACCAAAACAGAGTTTCCAAGAAACCCTTGGGGAAAAGGGTGATCCTCTGGTTGAGCTGCTCTCCACATATAATCTTTGGGAGTCTGGTGAAAATAACGTTGTCAACTGAACCATGATGCTTCATTGGAGAGACTCAGGTGGTAGCACAGAGTGATGTTGGGGACCTTTTTTTTTTCTTTTCTTTTTTTTAGCCTACCCAAGAAACCCTTCCAGAAATACATTACCTCTAGAGAGTCTAGTTCTTTGCAGGAGGCATGCTCTATGACATTTCTAGGGTTAACTCAGGGTTTTCTCCCTAACTCTGCACCCCCTGCTCCCCAATTCTGGCCCCCAGGGATACTATTGCTTGCTACCATCTGGTCTCACACTTCCTCAGTCTAGTACATAATCATTGTCTAATGGCTTCTAATGATTAGTTTCTTCTTGGCTGGGTCATAGGCTATTTGAGGACAAATATTAGGTCTTCTGTTTCCCTATTGAACATAGACTTTTGTGCCCTGATGATATTAACATATAGCAAGAGATGAAGAGCGGTTATGTTGACTGATTGCTTAGCAATGCAACCTCCCAACATAAAGACAACCTCCAAAGTGCTTTCCTGTCTAGTTCCTTCTTCCAACCCAAAGAGAAAAGGAGAGGATCCTATACTGAGAGCAGATAGGCAGAGCATTGGGTTCCTAGTCACACAGCAAGTCAAGGGAGGAAGCAGGATCTGAACCTGTATCTTCCAACTCCCTCTAAAGGATGTCTCTTAAGGGCACCCGCTTTACCTATCCACTATCCACTAGAATGGGAAATAAAACCTTAAAAGGCAGGAGCTGATGGGCCTGTCTAGATGCTATCCATCCACAGTGGGAGAAGACTCCCAAGTTGTCCCCTCTTCCCTTGGACCCTGACACAGAATATTTAGAATTCCAAGTAGGGCATGGGAACAGGGAGCAGCCTGTCCCTACTCACCAGGTCCTCCAGATTGTAGTTCATGAGGTCCATGTCCAGGGTCAGGGGGTAGTTCATGGCCGCAGCTGTGAGTCACCAGACTGGTCACTGTCTGATGCTGAGAGGCTCTGCGTCCGGTGCCTATGGAGAGGTGGCAGGCGTCAGCTGCAAATTTAAACAAATGAGGTGCACGCTGTCTCCTGGGGCTGCGTACAGCCCGCTGCCTGCCTCACCACTCAACCACTCATCTTTTTTTTTTCCACTGGGTCTTTTCTATTTTTTTGAATAAAAAGGGAAAATCCCCACAGTACCAGTGCTCATGAAGCATTTCAGCGTCTTTCCTGGCAACCGTAGCCTCAACCAGGGCTTGGGACTGATGAGAAGGCAGTCCTCGCTTCTGTCCTGCATCTCTGAGGGGACTTGTGCCTATGTCAAACACCCCCAGCTCACGAGGGAAACTCCCCAAGGAAAAGCGGTAGGAGAAGCCACCTGTCCTTCAACACACCTCTTGAACTTCTTCACCTTTCCTACTACCACGGTCACCAACCGTCCTAGCTTACCCAGGACTGAAAGTCCCTTGTCCTGGGAAACTCCTGAGTCCTGGGCAAACCAGGGTACTCAGTTAAATTTCATACCACCACCCTTTTGCCCAGACAGGGACAAAACCCCTTCCCTGGCCAGCTCAAGTTTGGAAGAAATAGGTTAGCATTTTTCAAAGGGAGCACACTAAAACAGTACTAGAAGACAAAGATGAAATTAGCAAGGAAAGCACAACTTAAACATAGTCACAGAGTCATTTTCTCACTCAAGAATAGCCACGTTCTCTCTACAGATGAATTTGGTTGGCATATAAATTATTAACATCACAGACCACCAGGATTGAGAGGATGTCAGTGTCCAACCCCTGGGTTTTAAATGGGAGGATCTTTCAGCCCAGAGAGGGAGAGTAACTTACCCAGGATCGCGCAGCTAACCAGTGGCAGAGCTGAGACTTGCACAGGGTTCCTAACTCCACATTCAGCATTTTCTGTGCTGCACAGGCTGTTGCTCTCAAAGGCTCACAGAAACCCTTCTTGTCCCTCTGGCTCTGCCCTTTCTGCGAGCCTCTTCTTCTACAGAGCCTCTTCTTCTACAGAGTCCTCTGTAGACATTGATCCATTTTCCCTCTAGGTCTCCTCTGTGGTTTTTCTTCCATGAGAGGGCCCTCCCACATGGATGTCTTGGTGCACAATGATGTAAAAATGTCTGCTCACACCGGGGCGCCTACACTTGGCACACTGCTTCTTCACACCCCTCTTGTATTACTTTCTTCCAGCCACATCGCCATTTGCTGGCATCCTACCTCTCTAGTGTCCTCCTTCACCTTCTCCTCCATTCATTCTTGCTTACAGCCCCACCTCACCCCCAACACATGCATCTTTTTCAGGTTTCAACAGCAAAAGTAGTTTTCAGCCTCTGTGCTATGTGTGGTCGTCTCCATTCGCTTCCTTCGGAAACGGAGTTCCAAGCCAGGTGTGGTGATGCACATCTGCAAGTCCAGCAATTTGGGAGGCTGAGGCACAAGTTCAAGCCAACCTCAGCAACTTAGCAAGATCCTGTCTCCAAAAAAAAAAAAAAAAAAAAAAAAAAAAAAAAAAAAAAAAAAAAAAAAAAAAAAAAAAAAAAAGAAAAGAAAAAAGAAAGAAAAGAAAAGAAAAAAGAAACTGCATTTATGGACGAAGAATCCCAGGACAAGGGGTCGGAGATCCTCTTCAGCACTTTAGTCCTGACACCCTCTGGGAGGAAGTTGCCTCCATGTTTCCTAAGCTTCCTCCTCCTGCCAAGACTCCACCCACCACGTTCCTGCTCCTCCAGCCCATCAGCATAATCTACGTTTTGCTACTGTAAGTACATTGATCAGGAAGGATACAGCATAGTCTCATGGAATCGAAAAAGACTTTGAAAGATAAATCAGACCATCCTCACACCACTTCCACCCTCAGCAAACGCGCTATTCTTGTCACGATGTCCTCATCAGAGGATCACTCAGTACAGGACAAGCATCACAGGGAGGGAGTGAGAAACTGGCTCCTTTCAAGAGATCATGTTTCACTGTAGAATGGTTGAATGAGTAGAAGATTATTCCTCATGCTGAGTCAAAATTTGTCTTCCTGTAACATCCCCAGGGGTCCTGGCTGTGCCTCAGTCCAGGTCATTTAGCTCCTCTTTCAATAAATGCCTCTGAAGACAGATATCACATGCTTGTGAGTCTTCTCTGTCCCCAACCCCCGACCCCCAACAACCGTCCTCAACTATTCTTCAAACACCTTGTTTCTGGGCTCTTCATCAACAGTTCTTTGATCTCTGGGTGACTTCTGGTTATCAGTCCAGATATCCTCTAAGACAAACTATAGGAAGGTACATGTTTCCTTGTTTAAGACTTCATATTTAGGGGGCTGGAGTGTTGGCTTGGCAGTTGCAGAGCTTGCCTGGCATGCGTGAGGACACGAGTTCGAACCCCAGCACCACGTACACAACAAAGTGTTGGAGCAACAGAAGTCACATGAAAAGCTAAATAAAAATTGATACTCTCTTTCTCTCACTGTCCCTCTCTCTTTAAAAAAAAAAAAAAGACTCCATATTTATATAATTGCAATTTTTACGATCTTTGCTGCGGGCTCCTGCTCTCTTGACAACATGCTTAATGGATGATGTTAGCTCATTGTTTCAGTTTATACCTTTGGCTCATACTTTTGGGTCTGAGTCCTGACAGAAAAAATTGACAGGGTAGTGAAAAACAAGCCCTGCTTCAAGCCATGAGTAACCTACTATTCTCTCTCCTTTTATTTTATTTATTTGGTACTGGGGACTTAACCTAGGGGTGTTTTATCACTGAGCCACATCCCCAGCCTATTTTATTTTGTGACAGGGTTTACTAGGTTGCTGAGGCTGACCTCAAACTTGCGATCCTCCTGTCTCAGCCTCCCAAGTTGCTGGGATTACAGGTGTATGACACTGCATCTGCTTTTTATTTTTCTTTTGGTTTTTATTTTGAGTCAGTATCTCACTAAATTGCTGAGGCTGGCCTCCTGCATCAGCCTCCTGAGTCAATGAGATTATAGACATGTGCCACCACACCCAATGACCTCCTCCCCCACTTTTTTTTCTGTGCTGGGAATCAAATTCAGGCCCTCATGCATGCCAGGCCAGTACTCTACCACTTAGCCACACTCCTAGCCCCCAATCCTTCGTCTTTATAAGCAGATGATCTTGGGTATTTCTTACAGTAACAGAGAGCTGACTAACACATGATCTTATGCTCTTCAAACCCATAAAGCCAGACTAGCTTCTGCAGGATAGAAAGGGCAATGCCTAAGCTGCTCTCCTGACTTTAAAGATACAATGACAGGGCTTTCACCTGTGCGTGACAACCAGATGGCATGGGACCCTTCCACGTAAGGCAGCCCACATTCTGTTTAAGTTTGCAACTTATTTATGTTTCTTTATGTGGAATCCCAACCCACAGCTGGTGGGCAGCTTCACTGAGGCTGAACTGTGTTCTAGACTTTCCGTTGAAATGACCACTGGTAGCTTTGCCAAGACTGGGTTTGTGTCTGATGTGGGTAGCTACTTAGCATCATCTCAGGGGGAATGTTCTCAGTCATTATGCCTTACTGTTCAGAGGTTACATTAAATTTCTATTTGTTCTAGATATTGGATATAGGCATTTGGGTCTACAGAAAAATTCAACCATTCCACAGAGATTCGAGGTGCTACTGTACGGAATAGATTGGGATTTTACTACAGTTCCTTTCTTTAATGCTCTCTTTCTCTGATGTGGGCAGACAGCTTCTTCTCTTCTTTCTCTGGGTCTTTTTCAACAATGCAAAACAGAGTTTCATGGGTCCCCACCTCGTCAGCCTCAGGAAGAGTGGGGTGTCTCTTTAGGCTGTCAAGGAGAGTCACAATAACATCCACACTGCACCTGACAATCTACACACCTTACAATTCTCCCTCCCCCCTTTTTTTTTTGGAGAGAAAGAAAGAGACAGAACAAATAAATTTTATTTAATTTTTCATCTGGTTTTTGTTTTTCTGACACTTAGTTGTGTACGTGGTGCTGGGGTTTGAACCCGGGTCCTCGTGCTTGCCAGACAAGCGCTATGTTGCTGAGCCACCGCTCCAGCCCCACCTTACAATTTTTTTTTTTTTTAAAGAGAGGGGGACAGTAAGAGAGAGAGAATCATTTTTGTTTAGTTTTTCATGTGGCTTTCGTTGCTCTGAGACCTCGTTGTGTACGTGGTGCTGGGGTTCACACTTGCCTACTTGCGCACACCGGGCAAGCACTGTAACTGCCGAGCCGCTGCCCCAGCCTCCCACCTTATAATTTTTAAAGTTAGCATTACTTAATCTTCATAGTTCACTTCTTCACATTTAATTATATGTAATCCTCAGGACACCTCTTACAGGATGATTGTAGTGTCCCTGGCCATATTTTTGAGAGGATGAGAAACAGTCTCATTTTCTTCCTCTTGCAGAGTTGGGGGTCTGAAGTCAAGTCTACGGACACCAAATCTGTGACCACCCAACACCACCCAACACCACACCATCTTCTTGAAGAGAAGGCTTTGCGAGAGATGGGTGCTTGCTTATGTAAGGGGAAAACTACGCCTGAATGCTTGATGGGCTGTTTATCAGGTGCTTACTACAGGCCACGAGCTGAGCTAAGTTCTTCGCACCATGGTTTCCTTTCATCCTCCGAACTGTCTTTAAGTGTTAGGTATTGGTATTACCACATTACAGATGTGGAAACTGAGCTTCAGACAGCAGTGGGAAGTAGTATGAATGTTAACAGCTCGCTCAGGCAACAGGGACCCAACAGCACAATCAACACAGGAAGTGGGTGGTAAAGGTTGTCATTGCTGGGAGGCAGCACCCACGCACAGCTCCTCTGTCATTAGGTAGCAGGTAGGAGTCCTGCAGGGAGGAAATGGGCTGCAGGTGCTGGGTAGGCGCATCAAGTTTACCGCTGCGAGTGTGTTTGGGCCCCTCGGCCATGGGGCTGGCAGTGGGGCCAGGGTTAGACAATCACTCAAGTGCTCGTCTGCTGAGTACCAACAAGAAGGGAGACTAACCCAGGAGCACAGCGTCTAACAGCGAAGGCAGAATGGAGGCACGTATGCAAGTCTGCACGCTCATACACATGTGCAACCTGAGGACGCGTTCAAAGCACTGTACAGAAGTGTTCATGTCAGTGAAAACAATTCAGGCTGAGTCCAGAGGCACTTGGAGGAAGAAAGACACACGTGGCATTCGTCCACCCGAGTGCTGTTGTGAAAGCGCTGGGTAGACTGCGATGCTGAGTGGGTGATAGATTGTGGGTTCCATATCAAGGAGCTCAGGCAGGCACCATCCTTGGCCAGCGTGGCTGCTTTTAGATAAGGCCCTGCTAAATATTCCAGGACACATCAAATACAGAATGCCAAACAAGGCATTCCTAAGACAGTGTTTCTCTTCTTTTTGCCCTAATCACTTGGTTTGGTAAACCGGATTGCTGGGGCCCACCCACAGAGTATCTGACTCAGGAGGTCTGGACTAAGAGGTATCCAGGTGATGCTGATCTACTAGTCTGAGAACGACCCTTTGAGACCACTGCTCTAAGGCTACACAGGATTGGTTCCCACAGATGTATCGATTGGTACACTTGCCCCTGCACAGCTAGGATCCTAAACTGGAGCTCCCAGCCCACCCCAGCAGGTCTCTCAGTCCCTCCAAGCAGAGTACTGGAGCTGAGGTCTCTGCAGAACAACGGACAGCGCCTCCCACACCCAGCCAACCCCCGGCTGGTTCCCCAGAACACCCCGCTTCCCTGGGGCCTAATTGGCACAGCTGAGGTTTATATTATACCTCCCAGACTCCAGTACCTCTCTGATTTATCTCAGCCCCTACCAAAATTGGTGGAGCTTAATCTCTGCTACTTAAGCTTCAGTGTGTCATGTAATCCTGCCACTTTGACCATGACCCATAGTAAGAAATTTATTGTACATTACAACCTAGTTGGCACACATCACATGCAAACACACACATAACAAATATCATGAACAATAAAAAATAAATGTAATATGCTCATATTTTCTACTCTCCTTCCCTCCCGTCCTCCCCCGACCCTTTCTATTTTCTCTTTTACGTATGGAGACCATTCAGCCAAAATGTTTTCATGGATCCATGCATAAGACACAATCCCAGATTGAAAATTACAAATATAACCTCTTGTGTGGGCATGGTGGGACACATCTGTAATCCCAGTGACTCAGGAGACAGAGGCAGGAGGTTAGGAGTTCAAGGTCAGCCTCAGCAATTTAGCAAATCCCTGTCTCAAAATATAAATAAATAAATAAAAGGTCTGAGGATATCGCTCAGGGGTAGACCATCCCTGGATTCAATCCTCAGTACCAAAACACAAAACAAAACAAAATCAACAACAACCAAATATGACTCTCTGAGCCTTTGTTTCCTAACCTGTACAGTTGTAAACTGCGTGCATGGCCAATCTCAGTGTGGTTTGTCTTGAATAATCTCAGGCAAGTGAAAGTCTTTTCTCCAAGGAGAAATCCTCCACATGTACAAAATGCCTTCACACACATACAGGTTCACCTGCTTTTATTTATTTATTTTTTGGTACCAGGGATTGAACCTAGGGACACTAAAGCACTGAGCCACATCCCCAGCCCTTTTAATACATAGTTTATTTTGAGACATTTCTCGTTAAGTGGTTTAGGGCCTCACTAAATTGCTGAGGGTGGCCTTGAATGACCTTGCCATCCTCCTGTCTCAGCCTCCCTAGTCACTGAGTGAGTCGCCGAACCCAGTGCTCCTGCTCAAGCTGTTAGAAGGGGGTTTGGGGTGTTGGGGATTTAGCTCAGTGGCAGAGCGCTTGCCTAGCATGTGCAAGGCCCCAAGTTTGGTCCTCAGCCCTGAAAAAGAAGGGGGTTTGGAAAGGAAGGAACTTGAGACAGATCTTAAAGGCCTGGCTAGCAGCAGGCTCTGCAGTGGGTATGGCGCACCTTGGTGAAGGGATGGTGAGTGTTTGGTCTGGGTCAGAGCAGAGAAAGCTATAGAAGGACAGGAAGTGAGAGGCCAGGTTTGAGAGGCCCCAGAAACCTGTCTGGGTATTGGGATCACAGAGGGGGCAACTGGAAAGTGAGCAGTGCCTTCAGCAACAGAACTTCACAATGACCCTGGCATTAGGGAGGCTCTTTCATTCCCACTTCCAAAATACCTTTATTGATTGCCTGTTTTGTGCCAGGCATCAACAGTAAGCAGTACAGATTAGTCTAATAAAAATCTCTAGAGATGGGCTGGAGAAGTGGCTTGGAGGTTACCGCACTTGCCTGGCTTTGGCAAGGGCACGGGTTTGGTTCAGGCTCCAGCAACACATGCATAGTGGAGTGTCGGGGTGGGAAAGCCACATGAAAAACTAGGTAGGGTTGATTCTCTCTCACTGTCCCTCTCTCTTTAAAAAAAAAAAAAGAAAGACTCTAGTGATGATGGGTGGTGGGTGCTCTAAAAACTTCTCAGTTAATTATTCCTTGAGCCTCTGTGACATTCCAGGCACAGAACCAGGTTCTAGGAGAGTAGAGAAGCAAAACTAGTCATGGCTCTGACTCCACTGTACCTAGGCTGTGCTGAAGGAGGCAGGCAGTACACCCATCTACCATGTGCCTGGTGGTAATAGTAACTTACACTATAGTTATAAAGATCCATAAATGCTGTGAAGAAAAAGAACAGGGTGCTGGGAGAATGAGTGAAAATGTGAACTCAGTCTTCATAAATAACCTCCACCATAATTCTTCTGAATTGCAGGAAAGAACGGGAGTCCTGGGGACCCCAGGAGCCAAAAAATAAACAGAGACTAATTAGCTTTGTTGGTATTATGGTTTGGATATGAGTTGTTCCCCAAAAGCTCATGTATGAGACAGTGTAAAAAGGCTTAGAAGTGAAATGATTGGGTTATGTTAATCCCTGGGTGGGGATGAACCGGGTGCTAACTAACTGAAAGCAGCTGGGCTGTGCCTGGAGGTCGGTCTTTGGTTCTTCGGGATATATATTTTGCGTCTGGTGAGAGGACTCTCTCTCTCTGCGTCCTGATCATATCCTGGGCTGCTTTCCTCTGCTACATTCTTCCTCCGTGCTGTTCTGCCTCACCTCAAGCCCTGAGGACTGACACCTCTGACACGGTGAGCCCCAAATAAACTTTGTATCCTCTAAAATTATTCTTGTCAGGACTTTAAGTCATAGCAATGAAAGAGCTAATTAAAACAGTCGGCAAGGCAAGAATTTTACTTCCACGTGCAGAAGGGCGCACAGCAAACTGGAAAACAGGGGTACTGAGCAGGCAACCTGCTCCATCTTTGTCTCTGAGGCAAGGGTACTTGGACATTCCCCATGGGTGGGGGCTGACCGCACAATCTTTGGTGGAAGCAAAAGAGGGAAGGGCCACTTAGCTGGGTTGGGGTCAGTTGTCTCCAACTAAAGTGATATCTTCAGTTATCCCTGTCTCCCTTTGTTCTCCTGTGATGGGAAAATTCCCCTAGGTTGAGTGCCTTTCAGCAGGTGCATAATCTTGTGGGGTCAGACTAGTCATTGTAAGGGAATGGCAATTATAGAATTTTCTTAGTTTGACTGAAAAGACTAATGAGCTTATTTCTCTCAATTTCCTCCTCGTATATTATTACACTGTCTTTTCTTCAATTCTTATAGTAGGTGTTTGCTCTGATGGTCTGGATCCTTCAGGAGGAATAACTTGTTATATGGTGGTGGGTCCTGGTTAGGGCTCTTTGAGTCACTCACTGGGTGAGTCCTCTGACTCATGGGATGACACAGTCACCTACAAGGATTAAGATTCCAACGGCAATGATCTGCCAGTTCATTGCTACAGTGGTTAATCCCTGTAGAACTTTAGAGATGGTTCCATCTGGAGCTGTCCAGTACGTACAGTACTGAACTCTGATCATGACATGAGCATCTCCTTCTTCCACCAACCTCATGTCTGATGCTAATTGATTTTCCCATGCCATTTTGGAGGTGAGCCTAGCTGTTCTGCAATTACCTTAATAGAATCCCTAGTATGATTGACAAACTTTTGCTGATTAAAATAAACGTAGTCAATAGTTGACCACCAGAATAAGACGGACTTGAATCCTGCAGTTATTTAATTTTTAGCCTTAAATTCATCTGGGACTTCAGGAGAGACCCCGATAGCATCAGTATAAATATGAGGGTCAAAGGAACCTTGGGATGATTTTAATTATTCTAATTCTGGTCTGGATCTTATAAATAGTGAGCCTTGGGGCTGGAGCAGTGGCTCAGTGGTTTCGTGTTTGCCTGGCGAGCATGAGGACCCGAGTTCGAATCCCAGCACCACGTACGCAACTAAGTGCAATGAAGTCCATGTGAAAACTAAATAAAGTTGTTTCTCTCTTTCTCTGTCTCTCTCACTGTCCCTCTCTCTTAAAAAAAATAAAATAAATAGTGAGCCTTTAGATGGAGTTCGAAATACCAGGGTGAAGGGGATTGCCAATTGAACCAAAGTACGGTTTCACTCCAATTTTCTGAGAGGGCCCTCAATAGTGGTCCCCCACAATACCACCAGGTATCTGCTCTTGGAGTTGTTAAAGCACTGGTATTGCCCAAGCTTTCAAAGGATTGGCTTTCCCTGCATCCTGTTATATTTCCCAGGGACATTAATTTTGCTCTGAACCTGGTTAAGCATGAGGTGAAACTGTCATCCTTATCTAGGGGTTGTATGGTCCTCAGGGGCTGACATGAGAGGACTTGCAGGAAGCAGTAGTGACAAGGTCATACAAACTTACAGCCCCAAGACTTAGCTTTTTTTTTTTTTTTTTGTGAAAAGAGAGGGACAGTGAGAGAGAGAGAGAGAGAGAGAGAGAGAAAAAGCTAATTTTATTTAGCTTTTTTACAGGGCTTTTGTTGCTCTGACACTTCGTTGTGTTTGAACTCGAATACTCACACATGCCGGGCAAGCACCATAATTGCTGAGCTACCGCTCCCGCCAAGGACTTAACAGTGATTATATAGGCATTTCTGAGCAATTAGAGGACCATCCTAGTGAAAAACAGAATCTGATCTTCCTGTCGCACAAACATAACAGTCACTCTGATCAAGGATGCAAACGCGATATTTTATCCATTCCAACCAGGCATTTGTTTCTCTATATCCTATCTCCACTTGAATTGTTTGTCTTAAATCTTTCCCTTCTATCATATTTATTTATTTATTTACTTATTTTAGAGAGAAGGACAGTGAGAAAGAGAGACAGAGAGAACCAACTTTTATTGAGTTTTTCACATGGCTTTCGTTGCTCTGACACTTAGTTGCATACGTGGGTGCTGGGGTTTGAACCCGTGTACTTGTGCATGCCGGGCAAGCACCGTAACTACCAAGCCACAGCTCCAGCCCGCTATCATAGTTATTTTGTCAGGATTATTCTTAGGAACATAGAGAATATTTACTGGAAGGGTAGAATTTTCAGGGCTTAGAATAGCTGGCAAGGTCTGGTTGAGGGTGGGTAAAGTTAGCATGTGGGCAATCTGGAAACTCCAGATAGGGTCCTTCCCAGTTACATTTGCTCCCAGAACGAACTTAGCGAAATGTCACAGACATGACCTAAAGGCACCAAGGTAGTCTGATGGCAGCCTGGTGGAACACATCCTGGGACACCTGGAGGGGATATGCCTGCAAGCAGTCACACCTCCAAGTCATTCAGATGCACCCTTGGATGCCTACAGAGCATCCCTGCTCCCCAGATAAATAGTCACTTTTGATATTCATTCCTATTAACCTTTAGTTTCACAAAAACAAGTTTTATGGCCCATGCATGTTTTCAGAAGTGCAGCTGCATCCTTCTGGATAAAGATTAGGTTGATTAAATAACGTTGATTAGAAACCCTCTGTTTCAACTCAATAAATACTACGGTGAGAGCTAAGGGCTCAGAGTTGCCTTGCAAGCATTCTGTCCAGCCGCTCTGTATCCAAATTGCTTTTCAAGTCTTCATTTCATATAGAAGTTGGACATCTACAGCTGTCCGCGGCAAGTGGTGGCTGAACAGGGACTGGAACAGTGTCCGGAACAGGGACTGAAATAAGGACCTGAAACTTTGTGTTTTCCTAGAGAAAACCAGTGTGGTAAGAAGACTTCTGTATCCTACCGCTACAGGACTTTCAAAAACCTTTGCTGAGACTTGGTAATCTTAAAAAGACCGGTTGCAGTATGGGTACCTGTAAATCTCACCAAACCCCAGTAGGAGGCTAGTGGGTAGGGGAAATTTTTCAATTAACCCAGGTCTATATGGACCTGGAAATACTTGGGGAGATTCAACAACTTAAGGACTTATGGTTGGGAGAACAAGTTAACTCCTTCTATTGCTTTCTTTCTTTTTTTCTTTTTTTTTTTTTTTTAAAGAGAGAGGGACAGTGAGAGAGACAGAGAAAGAGAGAAACAACTTTATTTAGTTTTTCACATGGCCTTAGTTGCTCCAGCACTTAGTTGTGTACGTGGTGCTGGGGTTTGAACCAGGGTCCTCGTGCTTGCCAGGCAAGCACCGAAACCGCTGAGCCACCGCTCCAGCCCCCTTCTATTGCTTTCTTACAAGAAGTAGAGCAGAATCTAGAACGACGAAGCAAGCGTTTCATTTGGTGGCTTATCGCTGGACGGAATAGTCATCCTCGCTGGTATAATTGTTTCTGCTGCTATTTATTGCACTACATCAAGAAGTTAAGACTGAAAAATATTTATGTAAAAGGGTGTATTTGACTGCTTGTGTTCTTTTTTTTTTTAAGAGAGGACAGTGAGAGAGAGAGAGAGAGAGAGAGAGGCAATTTTTATTTAGTTTTTCATGTAACTTTCATTCCTTGGACGCTTGTTTGTGTACGTGGTGCTGGGGTTTGAAACCACGTACTTGCACATGCCAGGCAAGCGCTATAACCGCTGAGCCACCACTCCAGCCCCACTGCTTGTGTTCTTAATCCTTATGCTATTCTTACTGGAAAATTAATGTTCAATATGATGTCCATTTAGTGCTTTATAACATTTCTTGAGCTCCAATAGGATAGCTGTCTGCTATCCGAAAGGAATTCCAGATAGAGTAAGAGATGGTTGTAAGGTGAGAGGCAGAGTCAACTCAGGTGAGGTGGGGCTCCTGACAAGTCTTAGGTGTTTTGTTTCTGAAGCTGATCCTTGCCTCTTTCTTAAATATCATTTTACATAGTTCTCACATCCTAAGTCTGTATCAGTTACCACGATACAACCTTATATTTGAAACATGACTCAAAGCTAAGGGAGCCTGTAACTTTTTGTGGAAAAAGTGGCAAAATATTTTCATGTTCCACATTGTCAACCTTTAAATAAACCAGACTCTCCTTATTACCTTCCAAAAATACATTTAAATTCCCATCCTAGTGTAAAGGGTAACACAAAATTTTATATAAAACTTAATGATGACAGATTGTTTTTATCCAATTTAAAACATTAAATGCCATAAATCCCCAACTCAGTTTGTTATTTCTGTATAAGTCTGAAAGAGGCTACTGCTATATACAATTTTAGCTTGGAAACACCAGCTTGGTAATGTATTCTCCTAAACTTTACATTTTAAAAGACTTATATACTTGGAGGATATGAGTACATCTAATATACACAAAGAGGCCAGTAACAGCATCAAAATTACACTGATGTCCTTATATTAATAAAATTTAACCTTTAAAGAAAAATTTAGAATCCATAGTATAGTATGATAATCTAAAATAAATTGTTTGTTTAACCAGAGTTTTACAAACCCTAAGTCATTTAAGACTAGTCCTCCTTGGGGCTGGAGCAGTGGCTCAGCGGTTGGAGTGCTTGCCCGGCATGAGTGAAGACCCAGGTTCAAGCCCCAGCACACTGCATAAATGTCAAAGAAAAAAAAAAAACAGATGAAAAAAGAAATAAAACCAATTTGATTTTCTAAAAAAAAAAAAAAAAAAAGAAACAACTCTATTTAGTTTTTCACATGGCCTTCGTTGCTCTAACACTTAGTTGTGTATGTGGTGCTGGGATTTGAACCCAGGTCCTCACACTTGCCAGGCAAGTGCTGAAACCTCTGAGCCACCACTCCAGCCCCACACAAAGATTATTTTTATATGGGGCTGGAGTGGTGGCTCAGCAGTTGGAGCATTTGCCTGGCATGCACAAGGACCCAGGTTCAAACCCTAGTACCACATATACAATTAAGCTTTGGAGAAACAAAGGCCAGATAAAAAAGCAACTAAATAAAATTGTTGCTTTTTCTCTCTCACTCTCTTAAAAAAATGTTGATAAGAACAAATCAATGTTTTAAGGAACCCCTTTCACTTCAACACAGAATTAGATTCTGGTTTATATGTACATTAATATTTGACCTGGGGGGGGAGCTTAATTGATTGTACTAATTGTAGCCAACTTAATCATACACAAACTTTTTGAGATTTAAACGCCACAAACCTGTGCAACTTACTTAGACCCTCTATAGCTTGCTTACTTACCATACAAAAATCTTTATCATTCAGAAACATTTCCTTTCTTCCTCTAATTTTTTGTACTAAAATTTATTTCCACATTGGGCATGGTGACACACACCTGTAATCCCAGCAGCTCAGGAGGCTGAGGTAGGAAGATTTGCAAGTTTGAAGCCAGCCTCAGCAATTTAGCAAGACCCTAAGCAACTTAGCTAAACCTTGTTTCAAAATAAAAAATAAAAAACAGAGGCTAGAGTGGTGGCTCAGTGTCGGAGTGTTTGCCTGGTTGTGCAAGGACCTGGGTTTGAACCCCAGCATCACATACACAAACAAACAAAAAACAAACAACAACAAAGAAGATGAAAAAAGCCAAATAAAATTGATTCTTTCTCTCTCCCTTTAAAAAAAATAAAGGTGCTAGAGCAGTGGGTCAGCAGTTGGAGCACTTGCCTGGCATGTGCAAGAACTCGGGTTTAAAACCCCAGCACCACATACACAACTAAGTGTCAGAAACAAAGTCCAGATGAAAAAGTAAAGTTCTCTTAGAAAAATAAAAATAAAAAAATGAAAAAGGATTGGGGATGTGGCTCAGTTGTTAAGTGCCCCTGGTTTCAATCCCTGATACCAAAAATAAATAAAATTTATTTCCATACCTATAATTTTTCTTTAAAAAGAGAGTGAGAGAGAAAGAGAACCAATTTTATTTAGTTTTTCATGTGACTTTCATTGCTTGGACACTTGGTTGTGTATGTGGCACTGGGGTACAAACCTGTGCACCAGGCAAGTGCTGTAACTACTGAGCCACCACTCTATCCCCCTATAACTTTTTCATATCTCTTTCCTAGTTGCTGACCCTTTTTAAAATTTACATTCTAGAACAATACTAAAGAATTTTTTCCACTTTTTTAAAGGGAGAGAGGGACATTGAGAAGGAGAGAATCAATTTTATTCAGTTTTTCATGGGGCTTTCCTTGCTCTGACAGTTGTATATATGGTGCTGGAGTTTGAATTCATGTCCTTGCACATGTGAGGCAAGCACTGTAACCTCCAGACCCAATTATTTTTCTTAATAAGATGAAATACTTTATACTATTTATAGTGCTTAACTAAAACACAGCTGAAACTTTTTGTACTGTTAGAATTTTAACTCTTAGTGACCTTGCTTTTAGTGAAGACTCAAAGCAATCTTTTTCTTTTCTTTTCTTTTCTTTTTTAAAGAGAGAGAGGGACAGAGAGAGAGAGAGAAAGACAGAATCAATTTTTATTTAGTTTTTCATGTGGCTTTCATTGCTCAGACAC
The DNA here is from genome assembly GCA_004027875.1 of Aplodontia rufa. Taxonomy (NCBI): domain Eukaryota; kingdom Metazoa; phylum Chordata; class Mammalia; order Rodentia; family Aplodontiidae; genus Aplodontia; species Aplodontia rufa. The sequence continues at coordinate 22,704 of PVKS010005436.1, read as the reverse complement.
TTGGTTGTGTATGTGGTGCTGGGGTTTGAACCCGTGTACTCGCTCATGGCAGGCAAGCACTGTAACTGCTGAGCTCCAGCCCTCCTCAAAGCAATCTTAAACTCTTTTCCATATACCAATTTATAAAAACACATTTTTAAAGCCAAAATATATATTACCTTATGGAATTTAAGAAGTCAAGAATTCTTGAGTTTATATTTAGCAGTTGATGTTTTAACATTTTAAAAAATTAATCAATGTCTCCTCTAACAAACACATTTATGAAGATCGGTCCCATTTATGTTAAATCTAATTTACTCATTTTTAACCATTAATTTTAGGCTACCAATGAAAACCAAGATATCAGACAAATGTAGCTAACAATATAAGCCACCTTTTTCCTGCTGAAGAAAAATCCTAGAAGCAATGGATATCACACTTTAAGCATTTTATAGAAGTCAACACTTTGTTAATTGCCTGATCACCTAGAATATCACATGGGTTAATAATTTTAAAGACATCTTTACTCTTATCTGTTTAACCAATTTAAATTGCTTTTTTTCTTAAATGTTTAAGCTAGGTGAACTGAGAGACATTTGAATCCATTCCTTTTTTAAAAATTTTTAAATTTGATTTATGAACCCTCATTTATATGCCAATTTTGGTACCATGTAAACTATATGTGGACAAAGCACATATGTAGATGCAACATAGAGTACACAGGTGTGCACAAATGTACATTAAAAACCAATAGGAGGGGCTGGAGCAGTGGCTCAGCAGTTACTGCGCTTGCCCAGCATGCACAAGGACACGGGTTCAAACCCCAGCACCCACGTACACAACTAAGTGTCAGAGCAACAAAAGCCATGTGAAAAACTAGATAAAGATTGAGTCTCTCTGTCTCTCTCACACTGTCCTTCTCTCTTTAAAAAAAAAACCAATAGGAAACAAAGATTATAGAGCTTTTCCTTGGATAATTGACCTCTGAATAAAGATAGCTGGATTAACAGAGGGGAGAAAAACAAAACAAAGCAAAAAAAAAAAAAAACCCTCTACAGTTAGACTTATTGAAAAAATTATTAATTTAGCCATGCAGGATCAAATGTGAATTCATCATAAAAATGATGAACTCAAAAAAAAGTTAAAAATGAACAGCCACAATTACTCGAGTTAAGGAGCATGTGGAGTATCTTTATCAGACCAGCGTGCACTTTTGGAGCAAATGAGTCCAAATATTGAAATCATATGGGAGCCCATGAAATCCTCAGGAAAAGGTTCTCAAGGTGAATAAGACTTGTGTTTATGGGTCTTTCCATTTTTCTTCCTTATGCCCAACTGAGAAGAGGAAAACCACAGGAAGTGCGCATCCCTTCACATTCCTGGGTCCATCAGGCTCTCTTACAGAGCTGACCCCTGTAGCTATTGTCCCAAGGCAGAATTCAGACCTTCTTAATTGACCTTAGAAGGCCCTGGAACCTGTTTAGCCAGCAATTCCAGATCCCCTCCATCTCTCTCTTCTGCAATCTAGCATTCAGGAGGAACTTGCTGAGAAAGCAGAATCTTAGAATACAAGAAATGAGAAAGCAGTCTTTTATGTCCCACAGCAACTTGGATTTAAAAGTTACCCTACCCCCCTACCCCTCTCCCCCCAGTCTCAAGCTGATTATGCATTTGCTTATGTACCTTACATTTTAGATGGATATCAGGCAGCTAAAAGGGTAGTCATGGTGGTGCATGTCTATAATCCCAGCAGCTTAGGAGGCTGAGGCAGGAGGATCACAAATTCAAGGCCAGTCTCAGCAACTTAGGCCCTAAACAACCTAGTGAGAACTTGTCTCAAAATAAAAAGGACCGGAGAGGGGCTGGAGGGGTGGCTAAATGATCGAGTGCTTGCCTGGCATGCATGAGGACCTCGGTTTGATCCCCAGCACCATATGTACAACTAAGTGGAAGAAAAACAAGATGAAAAAATTAAATTAACTCTCTCTCCTGCTCTCTTACTTTTTCTCTTAAAAAAAAAATAAAAAAGACTACGGATGTGGCCCCTTAATTAAAGTGCCCCTGGGTTCAATCCCTTGTACCAAAAGAAAAAAAAAAAAAGACAAAGAAAGCTGACATTTTGAGAATTGGAGGCAAAAACTCATACATAGGGCACTTTTAATTCTTCCCCCCCAGTTTTGTAAAACCAAACTCTCTCTCTCTTTTTTTTTTTTTTTATAAAGAGAGACAGTAAGAGAGAAAGAACCAATTTTTATTTAGTTTTTCACGTGGCTTTTATTGGTTCAACACTTGGTTGTGTACGTAGTGCTGGGTTTTGAACCCATGTCCTTGCACGTGCCATGCAAGCACCAGTACCACTGAGCCACCACTCCAGTCTCAAAAACCAGTCTCGTAAAGGGAGGATGTTTGCTAGCCATCTGTGCCTTTTAAATTTGTCTTATATGTTCCCATATCTTTTTGGGTCCTCATACTCACAGGACCATGATTTCATATTATGTTCCCCACTTTGAGATGAAGATAAGTCTGGTGGTGCTCTGGGTGATAGCCCACTACAGAAAATAAATCTGGCTTCTGGAACTAGGAGCGACGAGGGGTAGTTTACACTAAGTGAGACAGAACTTCTAAGGTCTTTTCTAGTCAAAAAAAGGTAGTACAAATGAAAAGGTGTTTCATGCGTCTAGAGAAGACAGTCTAATTTTAAAGCCAGGAGAACTTTATCTTGGGAATCTCTCATAATTGTTTCCTGTTTAAGAGGTAGTCACCAGGGACAGACTTGGGGTGGAAGCATTTCTGAAGAGGGAAAGATTGTTTAGCTCATGTTCTGGGGATTAATGGGTCACCTCTTTCCCAAAAACCTCAGATCAGACTAAGATTTCATCTCAGGATCTGAGAGTCATTGGGTGAGGGTGCCCTCCACCATCGGGCCGAGTCAATCAGAAACAGAAAGACAGATAGTGGTTGCTATTTGGTACCCCTGAAGGCTGTCAGGGTCAGACTCGGGACATGAGACCTTCATGCTGCACTGGGGAGTTGCCCCAGTCAGCTGTCTTCAGTTGTCTTGAAACTTCCTCCGTCCCAGGCACCAACTTTCTTCCTCAGGAGCAAGTCAGGACTGACATTCCCAATGTGTGGGTGAAGGGCAATCAGCTCCACCTGCCCAGCAAGGCTGTCACCTGAATCTTAAAACAGCAGCCATGGTAGTCACTTTTAAATGGCTGATAGGTACCTGGTATTTCAAGAAAGTTTGTCCACTAAAATAAAAAAGCCCAGAATTGGAACAGGGGACTGAGTACAGAGGTGGGAGATGGTTGAGGGTTGGGGAGGGGGTTTTCTCCTTGTGGAGTTGGGCTTTTGGTTTTGCACTGGGGTGTTTGGGAGACTGTAACAGATAGAGGAAGACAGGTCCCTGGTGCCAAAGGGCGTAATCTGTTTCCCTCTTGGTTCCCTAGCTTCTTATTATTTATAGATTTTATCAATAATTGATAGACCCAGTGTTTGTTTGAGTCAAACTTTGGCCAAAAGGCAGAAGGTTTTAGAATGGGTCTCCAAGTCCAGGTAAAATAACATCTATTCATTAACTGCCGCTTTTTGCTTTAATCCATGGGTTCTCAGCTTAGTATTGAAGCATAAATCCAAGTGGACTGTCTGATAGGCTCTTTTAATTTCTCCTGTTTAGGTTTAGGGGCTCCCTTTGGCTGGCTGTTTCTCATTTTTTGAGATGTAGTGAAAAGAAAGAATGCCCTGCTCCCCAGAGCAGAGGACTCCTTTATTCTTGATTGGTTGCCCTTTGTCTATCTCAGGTCACTTCCCTCATGGGAACATTGGGTGCCCCTAGTCTTGACATTGGCAGGCTGGTGAAACCCCTGACTAGGAATTAATCACCCAGTCAATTCTGCCCCAAGTCCTACAGCATCACCATGGAACCACAGATCACTTGCTTCATGCCACCAGACACATCTCGGGTACACTCACAATCCTCTTAGTCCTCTAGTACCTCAGTAGTCCCAAGTCAGGTCATCACCTATTAACTTACCCTGATCCTGCCCAACAAGGCATGGTCCCACCTTGGTTTGTGGCCACCCTTCTTTCCTTGGGCCCCTTTCCCTTGTCCTGCCAAGAGAGGTTTCACCACCTCAAGTTCATTGGCTAACCAGGCAGGACCAAATCTCCAGTCCTAAAGGCTGTTGCAATGAGGCAGCAGGAACCAGATGCATCTCCTTTCGAGGAATGGGTCCTATCCTGGTGGAATATGATCCCAGATGAGCCCCCAGAATTGTTGGAAATCACAGGGGTCCTGGATACCCCAGGAGCCAAAAATAAACACTTGGAGACTAAATGCCTCTGTCATCAAGTCAAGAATGCTACTTCCACATGCAGAAGGGTGCACAGCAGGCTGAAAAGCAGGTGCACCAAGCAGGCAGCCTGCTCCATTTTTATCCCTGAGGCACAGGGACTTGGCCATTACCCATTGGCTGGGGCTGACCACACAATCTTTGGTGGGAACAACTGAGGGAAGGGACACTTAGCCACTGCTTCTTGGTCAGGGTCAATTGATGTGTTTTCTATTGAGTCATTTCAAGAAGTACACCTTTAGTTATCCCTGCCTCCCTTTGTGCTCCTGTGGTGGAAGTGTCCCTTGGTGAGTGCCTTTTCAGCAGGTCCACAATCTTGTGAAAGGAAGGCAGGGGCAGACTAGTTATTGTAAGAGAATGGCAATTATAGAATTTTCTTATTTTGACAGAAAAGACTAAAGAGTTTATTTCTCTCAAAATTAAGGTACAGTTTATGGAACCCTCTCATATCCTCCCTCTCATGAGGGCATCATCTCAGCCTGTGATGAAAGCCAGCCTAGAGTTCTTAACCTATTTTATTTATGAGAAAAGTAAATCTTTGCAGGTCTCAGGGGTGTATCTAGGTAGAAGGGAATCCCAACTCGTACTGGTTGGGACCCAGTGCTGTGCCCTCCAAGCAGCAAGAGATGGACCGTCCTCAGTGGTGCAGCTAGCCTGCGGGTTCTAGAGAGGAAAGTCAAAAGCAAAATGGTACAAAGTTCATCTTCCCTATTTTCAATCCTCAGAGTCTTAGCGTGAGGAACTGTGGTCAGTGACTGGTCAGTTAGAGGCTCAGGCTTGGGTGGCCGAGAGTGGGACAGGCAGGGCAAAGGCAGGAAACTGCCTGAAGCAGGATCGTGATGTGGCCTGTGGCATCCTCAGAAGCAGCCGCACGGTCCCCTGCAGTGAAAGTGAAGCGGGGCCCAAGACGGAGGAGATAGGTCAACGAAACTCCCTACCGCATTCACCTCCGAGATTGGGGACATGGTAAGGCGGCCCACCTGCCATATCAGCACCTTGATCACAGAGTCATCAGAGAGAGGTTTCCAAATGACTTGGCCCTGCCACCCCAGGAAGGAAGCGTACTGGGCTGCATCGTGGGGGCAGCTGGGTGTGGGCCAGGCACTTGAAAGAGAGTAAGTGATGACACAGCAGTGGGAGACAGAGCTGCTGACACTGTGGGACCAGCTCTGGAGATCACAGAGGGGGAGTGGCCACCCGTCCTTCCTCGCCAAAGGAGGGCCATGGGACAGAACTCTAACGAAAGCAGTGCCTGGTTCTGTAGCATGTCACGTTAAGTCCTCTATAATCTGACCTAAATCTACAAGTAATATATAGTTATAGAATGTCTAAGTTTCCAAACTTAAATCCTGCCACTCCCTTCCAACAAGTCAGACCCCATTGCCTTTCCCTCTCTACACCTTTGCTGATGGCTTTCTGTTCCTGGAATCTGGGCAGCCCATTCCCCACAGCTCTGTAAAACCTAAATGCCCTTGAGGCCCATCTTAGCACCTCTTCCTACACCAAGAGTCTTTGAAATCAAACACCTGCTCCAACTTGATCGAGCTCTTTACCTTATTTCTTGCTTTCCCCTTTGCATTGTAGTTTTAAGCTCTTATCAGACCAAGACCCATCGATGACAAAGCCATTTATGATTCCTTTCCCCCAAGCTTTTGCACCAGTAACTGCTCAGCAATTATCACTGACCCACTGACTGAATGGAAGAAAGGATGAAGAGGGTACAAGGCAGAGTTGGTGGAGGAAGTGTGGGAAGGGCCAAGTTCACTCTTCTGAAGGTTTTTTTTTTTAATTGGTGCATTATAGGTTTACACATTAGAGGGTTTTATTGTTACATTTTCATACATGCACACATCATATATCCCCCCACTACCTTCCCCACCTTCTCCCTCTTCTGTCTCCGCTGTCCCCCCTCCTGAAGGTTTCCATGACCTGCGGCTGCTATGCTCATGCTGGGGCTTCCAGCAAGATCAAGAGAAAGGACACAAGCTTTGGATCTCAGGTTTGGTACTTGTGAGGTTTGTGACATTTGACAAGTCTCAGTGCTCTTCCTCATGAGTACATGGTCGAACTGCTGCCTAGGAAGTTTATTGTGAGGATCATTGTGGGATCAGAACTTGAAAACATCCAACACCTAGTAGATTCTCATTAAAGGATGTTGTAAGAGAGTAATATATATATGTATATATACATATATACATATATATGTACACATATATATGTATATATACATATATATACACACATATATATGTATATATATATTTTTTAATTTATTTTTTACCAAATCTCTCTTTTAGATGTGGGTGGGGTGGGCATTGATCTGACTCTTTGTCATACAGACATCCGTGTACCTGTCCGTTCTTTCCTACTGGGTTGTAACCTTGCACAGTGCCAGGTACACAGGGCAGACCCTGCAGTCTACGAAGACTGGTGAGGGATGGATGAATTCATACCTGATGAAGCAGTAGCCTCTGGAATTTTAATCCTACTTCCCGGGGCTGGGGTGTAGCCCGGTGGTAGAGCACTTGCCTAGCATTTGTGAGGCCCTGGGTTTGATCCCCAACATTGCAACAGAGACAAGCAAAATCCTACTTCCAGTTAAGGAAGGTTCTCAGGAAATGAAATGAACATAAGCTGCTGCTGTCCCTGTTGTCTGTTCCAGGACAGGAAAAATTCTGTCCTCCAGGTGATGATCCAGCCCCATGACACTCTAGGGTCCCCAGTGGTGCTGAGGGGATGCTCCCAGCAAAGACAGAGTGGCTCAGGCAAGTTCAGTTTGCTTGTGAGGACAGTTATCCTTTTTTCTTGACTGACCCAGAAACCACCCAGAGCTTTTTCAACTTGCCCAGGTGAAAGGTGGGGAGGAGAAAGAGGCAAAGGACTGAGCACCATTTCCAGCCCAGTGTCTGGAAAATGGACATGGGCCAGGCTTCCTGGAGGTGGAACCTGCTCTTTTGGTTTTTTTTTTTTGGTAGTCATTATTTTATTTTATTTTTAGAAGTATATAGAGATACAGGATACAGTTGAGGGGGAAACATTATCAAAACAGTAGCAATCAATGTATATAAACTTTGTTATCCAGGGGTCATGCCAAAGCATAGATAAACCACCATGGGTTTCACCTGTTGCAGTTTCCCCCAGAAGAACTCATGCTTTAAATGGGTAGCTCGTGGAGGAATAACATCGGCTTCTGGGATGGTTCCCCCATCTTCCCAATCACCACACTCCTATGAATTCTTCATAGAACCTGCTCTTTTGGGGACAGGTTCTGGGGGCTGAGCCCTGGTCAGCTGCAGAGATGACTCCTTGGCCTGGGCAGTGTGGAAAGAGAGTGGCTGGGGAGGTACTTGCAGACAGGGAAGGAGAGATCCCACACTGGCCTCGGCTGCTCCCCGTGCACCTAGCTGCTGCTTTGAGATAGACAGTTCAGAAGCCATCACAGAAAGGGTCTCAGAAATTCACAGCCACATAAAAACCATTGAAGGTCTCCTCTCTGTAATCCAAAGCTACTGCAGGGTGATGTGACGTGTGTGGATGTGCTCTTGAACGGGCTTTGTAGATGCTCAGTGGTCCACTGAGCTGGAGTAATCTGTGGTCAGATGACCCTTGGAGTCCAGCCTCTCTCTAGTCAAACTAAATCTGTGAGTAATTTGCTGACAGAGAGCTGATTACTCTTCTCTTCTGGAGCTGGAAGTCTCTGATGGGAGTTGCTAGACCCTGGGAGAAGGGAAGAGATGTCTCCTCATCTTATCTATCCCTAGAACAACTGGGTACCTTGGGATATGTCACTCAGCAATATCCTCAAAGGGAGTTGGAACAAATACTACAGGCCTCTCTGATCCCCATGTTTGTGTCTTAAGTGAAGGCAAATTGAGTGTGGACAGGGAAAGAATTTTGTTGCTTTGGGATCCTTTAGTTATAGACCACACCTTATTTTGTTTCAGGGTTTTCAAATGGTTTCTTCTAGCCTTGCAATCTAATTATACAACATAAGAACACAGTGGGTGCAGTGGCATATGCCAGTAATCCCAGCGTCCTGGGAGGCAGAGGCAAAAGGATCACAAGTTCAAAGCCAGCCTTAGCAATTTAGTGAGGCCCTAAGCAAACTTAGCAAGAACCTGTCTTAAAATAGAAAGGCCTGGGGATGTGGTTCAGTGGTTAAGTGACTCTGGGTTCAATCCCTGGTACAAGAAACACTCAATATAAGAACACGTTACTTTTGTAAATAATTTAAACATTACAGTAAATGTTCTTTGTTCAGCACCCACACACATGCTCCCCATTCTTCTTAGACATAACCACAAACCAGATTAGTGTGTCACCTTCCCAGTCTATTACCTGTTCTGTGCATCACAGAAAAGATAAAGGTGTGTGTGCGTGCGTGTGTGTGTGTGTGTGTGTGTGTGTATGTATGTTTTGGTGTTGGTGATTAAACCCAGGGGGCACTTAGCCACTGAGCCACACCCCCAGCCCTTTTCTTCCTTTTCTTTTTTTCTTCTTCTTCTTCTTCTTCTTTTTTTTTTTAAAGAGGGGCCAGAGAGAAAGAGAGAGACAGAGCATTTTTATTTTAGTTTTTCATGTGACCATCATTCCTTGAACACTTGGTTGTGTACATGGAGCTGGGGTTTGAACTCACACATGCCAGACCACCGTGCCAGCCCATCCCCAGCCCTTTTTATTTTTGAATTTTGAGACAGGGTTCTGCTAACTAGACCACGCTGGCCTCAAACTTGTAGTCCTCCTGCTTCAGCTGCCCCAGTACCTGAGATTACAGGATTGTGCCATTGCACCTGGTTTTTACTAGGGGACTTTTGAGCAGATGTGAAGGTGTTCAGAACATGAAGCGGGTAAAAGCGCTCCAGGCAGAACAAGGAGCGAATACGAAGACTCTGAAGTATGGAAACTTGTAAGAAGGTCAGGGGTTGTAAAAGGAAGATGACCGCAAATCAAAGGTGGGGCTATACTGTGTAAGGTATCACAGGCCCCAGCAGGTCCTTGACTTTTACTCTAAATTGAGAAATACTGGGTTTTGGGAGCAAGAGTGACATGACCTGGCTTTTGTTGAAATAGGCTCATTCTGGAGGCTGCACTGTGAACAGACTCTAAGGAAGTGCACCAAAAAAAAAAAAAAAAAGGGCAGGGAAACCGAGAATTTTCATTAATCCGAGTAAGTGGGAGTGGTAAGAAATGATCAGATTCCACGTGTCTTTTGAAGATAAAACCGAGAATTTGGGGAAGATGGATGACTCCACGGATTGTGTGTGGCCTGAGCTGTATTGCATGGCCTTGGAAAGAGCAAGTTTAGGGTCAGAGATCATGATACCAGCATTTAGCGTATTAGGCTTAGATATCAGAGAAGAGTTGTCCCTTAGGCAGTTGGAGATCTAAACGAAGAGTTCAGAGGAAAAGAATGTGCTCATGTGGCACATTCTCCCCTCCCCGCACCCTGCCACAGTACTGGGCGTTAAACCCAGGGTCTTGCATGTGCTAGCAAGCATTCCACCACCGAGTCACCAGAGCCCTCAAGATATAAACTTGGAACTGGTCAGCATGTAGTTGGCATTTAAGCCAAGGAAGTGTCAGGCACAGTGGTGCATGCTTGTAATCCCAGCAGCTCAGGAGGCTGAGGCAGGGCAGGAGGATCACAAGGTCGAGGCCACCCGCAGTAATTTAGCGAGGCCCTAAGCAACTGTCTCAAAATAAAAAGATCTGAGGATGTAGCTCAGTGATTAAGCATCCCATGGGTTCAATCCCTGATACCAGAAAAAAAAAAAAAAAAACCCAAAAACCAACCAAGGAAGTAAGTGTGTAGGTAGAGAAGAGATTGAAGATAAAGAGGCCTAGGGCACAGCAGGGTTCAAAGGTTACAGAATGTTAATTTATTTCATCCTCAACAGCAGTCCGATGACGGTATTATTATTCTGGTCATCATTTTACAATTTGATAAAAATGAGGTATAAAGAAGGTAAATAGCTCACCAAAAGCCACACAGCAGGACTGAAATTTGAGCATAGTCCAGCTCCAAGTGTCATATGTTTAACCCCTGGTCTATGTGGGCAGACTGTGAAATGGGCACAGATCTGAGTTTTAGATCTGTTAAAACTTTCATTGACTCTCTACTTTGAAAGATTTCTGCTCCCCGCCCCCACCTCCCCATCCCCACCTGGGGGGCCTCATGCTTTTCAGGCAAATGTTCCACCATTGAGCTGTACTCTTGTCCTTTCTTATGTTTTATTTTGAGACAAGTTCTCACTAAGTTGCCCTGACTGGCCTTGAACTTGTGATCCTCCTACCTCAGCCTCCAGTGTTGCTGGGTTATAGGTGTGGGCAACTGTGCCCTGTAAGATCTCTGCTTTTTCATTCACTCTGCTGTATGACCTGCAAGACATTTAAAAGATGGGGGTGAAGCCAGGTGCAACTTAGTAAGGCCCTAAGAAATTTAGCAAGTTCCTGTCTCAAAATAAAATATAAAAAGGCTGGGGGTGTGGCTTAGGGGTTAAGTGCCCCTGAGTTCAATCTCTGGTGCCAAAATTTAAAATTGAAAATAAAAGAAATAGGGGCTGGAGCAGTGGCTCAGCAGTTTTGGTGCTTGCCGGCAAGCACGAGGACACAGGTTCAAACCCCAGCACCACGTACACAAGTAAGTGTTGGAGGAACTAAGGCCATGTGAAAAACTAAATAAAGTTGTTCCTCCCTTTCTCTGTCTCTCTCACTGTCCCTCTGTCTTAAAAAAAAAAAAAGAAAGAAAGAAAAGAAAAGAAAGAAAATAAAAGAAATAAAAGATGAGGTAAAAGGTTTCTGCTTCTCATAATTCAAGGCCCTTAAGCAACTGCTTGTCCCACTCACACAAGATTTTTCTGGGGGCTGGAGCAGTGGCTTAGTGGTTGAAGCACTTGCCTTGCATGTGTGAGGACCCAGGTTCAAACCCCAGCACCACGTACACAACTAAGTTGGAGAAACAAAGGCCAGAGGAAAAAATAAAATTAGAAAAAAAAAAAAAAAAGGTTTTTTCTGACTGGTCACTGTCCTTGCAAAAATATAACACCAGGTCCAGGTGCCTGGTCACTCTCAGTTCCTGAATCACTTTACCTTCCCCTTCCCTCTGAGGAGGAAGTCCATGGTTGGAGATGGCTCCTAACTTCCAGAAGCTGAGGTCTTAAGGTGATTGTGTGGAACGGCTGTATGGCCATCTGTAAGTTGCTTTCCTTCCCAGCTCAGTGTTCTCTTCAACAAAACAAGGAGATTGGGACAGGACAGTGGTTCCCAGATCCAGTTGCATATCCGAGTCACCTATCCAGGGCCTGTTTACAGCCTTCAGTGTCCATCATAGATCTATTGAGACTCTCCAGGTGAGGCCCAGGCACACACTGGATGGTTCCAAACACCTGGTTAGGAAGCCCTGAGTAAGATGATCTTGAAGGTCTCTTGGTGTCAATGTGTGTGGTTCTGGGGCCTCATCTTGGACTCTGCTTCTCTGCTGTCTCTCTTAGGGCCCATTCCAAGGTGGGACTCTGAGCAGAAGGCAAAAACAAAACAAACAAAAAAACAGTTGTCATCTCCAGTCAAGCCAATAACTCAGTTTCACCAAGTTACCCCTAAGTCTACAAGTATAAGAGGAACTCTGGGACTCAGTTTCCTCGCCTGAAGAAGAGTGGGTGTGGGGGGGTCCTCATATAGTCATACAGCAATTAAGTATTTATGGAGCACCTACTCTGACAAGCTCTGGGCTTCACTGGATCCGAGTCTGTATTGTGCAGTAGGCCAGGGGTGGGAGGGGGCTGCTGCCAGACAAAGGGTGCCTGTTGCCTAGACTTCTGCACACGGATGCCACATGTCCTGTTTTTTTTTTTGTTTGTTTGTTTGTTTGTTTTTTTAAAGAAAGAGGGACAGTGAGTGAGAGAGAGAAAGAGAGAATCAATTTTATTTAGTTTTTCATGTGACTTTCGTTGCTCCAACACTTTGTTGTGTTGCTGGGGTTTGAACTCGCGTACTCGCGCATGCCAGGCAAGTGCAGTAACCACTGAGCCACCGCTCCAGGCCCCACACGTCCTGTTTTGGCACCAGGGTGAGAGTGCCCTCTCCCAAAACTCTATCCCCTCCCCTGGCAGCTGTAGCTGGTCTCCACAGCCACACACAAACCTCCTGGTTCAGAAAGGGAACTGTATGCAAAACTGGCCAAATAAAAATTGAGTTTTTCTAGATAACCCAATAACAAGTTTTTTTTTTTTTTAAGAAAGAAGGGACAGTGAGAGAGAGAGAAAGAGAGAAGCAATTTTAATTTAGTTTTTCATGTGACTTTCATTGCTTAGACACTTCGTTGTGTATGTGGTGCTGGAGTTTGAACTCCAGTACTCGCACATGCCAGGCAAACGCTGTAAGCTCTGAGCCACTGCTCCAGCCCTCCAATAACAAGTTCTAAAGTATGAGACTAAATCACCCATTCAAGATAGCTGCTTAAAGGGCAGCCTGTAAGGAGGGGATAGGTGGCGGAGGGGTGAGGGAGGCGGAATAGGAAGGGATCTAGGGAGACAATCAACAATGTAACATACTCTTTACCCCCCTGATAATCCAAATAATACTTATGCTAAGCATTTATATCGCTTATATAGAAGAATATAGAAGAATCAAGAGACTGGGGTGTGGGCCATGTGAGGATACTTCTGGTTTATGAACATAAGCACATCATATTGTTACTTTATATGCATTTATGACTGTACAATAACTCCTTAATAAAAAGTGTAAAAAAGGTGCAATCCCTAAATCAGCATTCAGGTTAGGATGGCAGGACCCCAGTTCCACTCCTGGCTCCATCCCTTGCCTATTTATCAGTCTGCTTTTAAAGATTCCCTAGTGAGGGCTGGAGCAGTGGCTCAGTGGTCCAGGCATGTGTGAGGACTTGGGTTCAAACCCCAGCAGCACATATACAACTAAGTGTTGGAAAAACAAAAACCAGAGGAAAAATAAAATTAATTCTCTCATTCTCTCTCTCTCTCTCTCTCTCTCAAAAAAAAAAAAAAAAAAGATTCCCCTGGTGTTTATATCTACATTGCAGTTTAGGAAACATTGAACTAAAAAAATATGGGCTCAGAAGGCTCTTGGCAAGAAATGTGTTGAGACCTACACAAGGAAGTCAGGTAACTTGCCTGAGAGACAGCACGTTCCTACACACGATGACTCGGCTGGTAAAGATGCCAATTCTCCCCAACATGGAATAGGCCAAAATGCTCCGTAAAGTTCACCTGAAAGAATAAATAGACAAGAATAGTATTTTATTTTGTTTTAGGAAATAAAAATAATGAGGTAGGATTTGCCCTATCAGAAATGGTGATAAGGATTGGGGCTGTGGGACCTGCCTTGTAATTCCTGCGACTAAGGAGGCTGAGGCCGAAGGGTTCCAAGTTCAAAGTCAGCCTCAGCAACTTAGCAAGAACCTGTCTCAAAATTAAAAAAAAAACAACCAAAAACAGCTGGGGATGTGGCTCAGTGGTAAAGCATCCTTGGGTTCAATTCCTAGTAACATAAAAAAAAAAAAACAAAACAGAAATGAGGCTAATCGGCAGGGTATGTGCTCAGTGGTAGAGCACTTGCCTAGCACGTACAAGGCGCGGGTTCAATACCCAGTACTGCAGAGAGGAGAAAACAGGTGTGAAATAAGATTTCAGGTCCTGGAGAAGGAGGAGGAGTTTATATCTGGCTCCATCGCTTCCTGGACATGTGACTTCTAGGGACAGAATTGTGTCCTTGTAAAATTTATGTTCTCTGATGCTCTCTCCCCCAATTACAATTACACTGGGCAAGAACCATAGAAAGACCAATGTGACAGGGCAGATGACCCAGACACACCTCAGCATTTCTAGAAGCTGTGTGAGGGACTGTTTTATGTACCATGGTCTGATTTCTGCTACACTTAATATATGGATCGTACAGGACCTGCTTACAAATATTTATCAGCTGCCTGAATTGCAATTTAATACATACAAAAGAAATGTAGGAAACGGCTATTCTTTGATGCTAAGAAAATCACTTAAGTTTTGGACTAAAATAATCAAACTTTATCATTTTATCCTACAAATGGACCTATAAACTTTTTTTGACCGTGACCCACAGCAAGAAATATGTGAAGCCAGCAATGATGGTACACGCCTGTAATCCTAGTGGCTTGGGAGGCTGAGTCAGTAGGATTGCAAGTTCAAAGGCACCTCAGCAACTTAGAGAGGCCTTAAGCAACTTAGTGAGAAAAAAGTTTATAGGCCCATTTATAGGGGTTGAGAATATGGGTTAGTGGTTAAGCGCTTCTAGGTTCAATCCCTGGTACTAAAAAAGAAAACATAATTTTTAAAAGTAATATTTAGCCTCATTATGTTTAATGAATTCTATTTTCTCTTCTATCCTATCCCTATTTTACTAACAAGAAAATTTTGATTTCTACTCAGTAAATTGATTTTACTCTTCACTGACGAGTAGCTACCAGCCATTTGAAGAATGCTATCTTATGCCAAAATTAATTTCCATTTGAAAAAAAAGATATAGATAATGAAGTTCTGAGGAAGGACTTGAGATTTTTTTTAAATGGGGCAGGGGGGAGGCACAGGAAATCCAAGGCAAAGGTCAACAATCTTGCCTTGCCTTCAAACATGGACAATTTGAAGGTCTGTCGTGTGGACTGACTATAGTAAAGAGAGTAACCTGGACTAGAATGTGGCCATCGGCCCAGGGAAAGAGGACGGTCATTCTTGCACCTCCTTCTTCCTGACACCTTCCTTCATGGAACCCGTGGGTAAGTCCTGTGAATGCCACTTCTGTTGGGGACTCTCTCCCCTTCCACAGCCCCATCTTAGTCTAGACCATCATTCTCTCTGATGACAATGACGCCCGAGTGGCCACCACTCTCTCCTAATTGGTTTCCCCGCTTCATCTGCACCTCAAAATTCTTTCTCTGCATAGGCAGCCCAAGCAGTCTTTTTCAGGAACAAAGAAAATCATTCCCAGTGAACATACCCTTTGTATAAAATCAAAACTCTTTTTTTTTTTTAAGAGAGAGGGACAGTGAGAGAGACAGAGAAAGAGAGAAACAACTTTATTTAGTTTTTCACATGGCCTTAGCTGCTCCAACACTCAGTTGTGTACATGGTGCTGGGGTTTGAACCCAGGTCCTTGTGCTTGCCAGGCAAGCGCCGAAACCGCTGAGCCACCGCTCCAGCCCCAAAATCAAAACTCTTGAATGTGGCTTCGAAGCCTGACACAGCTGGCCCCTGTGACCACCTCCTCTGCTGACCTTCTCTTTGTTCTGTTTACGGGGGGCGGGGCATACTTCCTTCCCAGCCTCATTCCCCATACTACTTCTGAGCTTCAGTCGCCTGCATCCAAACAAGGTGCCCTCCTTTTAGTGTTTATTCAAAAGACAAATATTTGCCCATGACTTGTCTACCTGTCCCCACTCATCTTCCTCCTCCTCCTCCCCTTCTTTCTCCTCCTTTTATTGTTCTTCTTCCTCCTCCTCTTCTCCTTCTCTCTCTCTCTCTCTTTTTTTTTTTTTTAAGAGAGGGACAGTGAGAGAGAGAAGAAGAATTAATTTTATTTAGTTTTTAATGTTACTTTTCTTGCTCTGACACTTTGTAGTGTACGTGGTGCTGGGATTCAAAGCTGCATCCTTGCACATGCCAGGCAAGCGCAGTTAACTGTTGAGCCACCACTCCAGCCCCCCACTCGTCTTCTTGACAGTAACAACTTTAATGCCCAGCATGGTGTCAGGCACACAGTGAATGCTCAATAAATACCTTCTGGGTGTAGAACACCCTAAGACCAGAACAAGAGGGATCTGTGCTGCTGAAGGCCCTGTTTTGGCTGTTGTAGGGTCCCACCTCTCCTGAAAGGGAGGACAGAAAATGTGCCCACTAGGGGCTGCTGACACATATCTCTAGATTCTTGGAATTTCTTTCCCAAATTCCTGCAGCGCGCTTCTAAGGCCTTTGTGGGCCTCTCCCCAAGCCCATCACCCCAGGGACAGACAGTCACCTCTGAGTGTATCCCTAGGCCCTAGGCCAAGGATGGAGGGTAGGATAGTTGGAGTGTCCACATGCATGCCCTTGAAGTCCTGTTGAAGGATTGAATGGAGGTGTGGGATTGGGAAGGGAGGAAAGGCCTTCCAGTGAGATAGGGATTTAATAGAGAGAGGTGGTGGGTGGGAATTGTCTCAAAGGAAACACCCAGGAGCCCTTGAGTTGTAGCAAGCTTAGTTGTAAGTATGAATGACACACCCTTGCCCCTTCCCCTTTTAAAATGAGGAAAATACATTCAGGGAAAATTGGTGCAAAATTGTGTGGCTCCACTCAGGTAACAGCCCCAACTACTGCTCCTCTATAAATATTGGACCCCCAACCCAAGGAGGGGCTTCTTATTCTGGAGATAGACTACATTGTCCCTTGAATGTGTGTCTACTTCATAAACAAACCTTTGTCTATGCCTTTGGCAAGTGCTGAAAGGTTTTTGCCACGTATGCCAAGAGCTCTGCTGGTCCCGAGTTGAATTCTCACTCCCTGCTAGGAACTGCTTGGACCCTTCTCCAGAGACATCTCTTTTCCTGTGGCACCTGCACCTCCACATTCTGGGCAGAAGCTCTCAGGAGTCCAGGAATTCCAGTGTCACCTGGGGCTCCTGGCAGTTAGATATAGGTGTCTCTTCATAACTTTTAACTTGTTGGTCTGTGGGCCTCCGTCAGTACTCTTGCCCTGGCTTTAGCTTTGGCAGAGACAAGCTGATCCTGGTAGACAGAGAGACACCTGGGCAAGCTCTTCTTCCTCTGGATGGGTCTGAGGGATACACACAGCCCCTCAGAGCCTCAGCTCTGATTGAAACTTAACCCTAAAATCTTTGTAGCTTTGTTAAGGATGGGGAGGAAAGGAAAAATTGTCATTTTAAAGCTATTGTTAATCCATTGTCATTCTAGGAAAAACCACTTGAGGGGACTTTTAGCTATACAAATGTAGAGTCTGGCTCCTCTTTAATGGAGGCTGGAGGCTGGCCTGTGTGAGGCCCTGGGGATCCCTGGAGTGCCACTTCAGATAGTGGTAGAGGCCTGTGTTTCAGATCACACTTTCCTTTAAGGTTTTATGACATAAAATTTAATTTATACAATTAACAATGAATGAATGATCACCATGTGCCAGTCACCACGCAAAGCACTTTACATGCATTTTTACATTCAGCCTTCCTAAAACTCAATCTGTGTGCGTGTGCACAGGGGGCTGGGGAAATTGAACCCAGTACCTTGCCCATGCCAGGCAAGCACTCTACCACTGAGCTACACCCTCAGTTCCATAAAACCCAATGGTAATTTCCTTTCATAGATGGGGAAACTGAGGTTCATACATGTAAGCAACTTGTGCAGAGGTCAGGCAATTAGCAAGTGGCAGAGCTGGGATTTGAGCGTCTGTGTGGCTCCAGAAGAGCCTGCAATCCACCTCTAGCACCTTTGTCATACTCTGGAAGATTTCCAGGTTGTGAATGGCCCCTGGACGTGGAGTATGTAGACTTTCGTGCAAGGTCAAAGATCCATTCAGATAGGAGAAACCATTCTCTCCATCGGCCACTCTGACCAACTTTCCTGACCTTGGGAGGAATCTGTTTCTTGACGTGGTAGAGGATGGAACAACTTCACAAAAAGGGCTCAACGGTGCTCTCGATGCTCTCGTGGCAATAGGCGGGGAGTAGCCCAGACCCTTTCTCCTTCTAGGCCAGGGAGAGTCAGTTCCATGTGACCAGCCAGATTCTGAAGGGTGATGTTGAAGGTTAGGTGATGCAGGCCCCTGGGCAGATACTTCTGGCCAGAGCAAATGGCTAGGGTGAGTAATATTCAGAGAGCTAGAGGAAATCAACACCCCAGACAGGGCTGCCCCCCATTTGTCCCCCTGCAGCACCTGCAGATGGCTGGGATTAGACACGTGGAGACCAGTGGATCTGGCATGGGTGTTGTCCTTGTCCTCCCCCGTTATGAAAGCCTACAGGATGTGTGGGAATTTTGTTTGTGGATTTAGCTCTCATTCATTTAAACTTTTCCAAACCACCTTATTAGCTGAGTGCAAACTGCCTTCTACTCATTCCCCCTTAACTTTCTGGGTATCTAGGTGGGGACTAGAGCAAAAAAAAAAAGTAACCCCCTCCTTTCCCTACCCCTCCTCCAACGCTGAGCTGCCTGTCCGCCCCGGCTCAATGGTTACAAGTCTACTGATGCTTCTTAACACTATGATACAAGCTCTTCCTTCTTGTCTAGCTTGTGGTTGACCTAAACCACCCGATCTTTTTTTTATCAGGCCAGTTCTTCCCATTCTATGCTTCCAGTACATGTGCAAGTGATTTTTTTTTAAAGTATATAAATATAAAGCATTCCATTCAAAATTCAATTGATTCTGATCTGCTAATTTTTTGGGGGGGGGCTGGTACTATGAATCAAACTCAGGAGTGCTTTACTATTGAGCTACTATTCCAATCCTTTCTATATTTTTTCTTTAATTTTAGAGAGAAGATCTCACTAAATTGTCCAGGCTGGCCTTGAACTTTCGATCCTCTTGCTTCAGTCTCCCAGGTTGCTGGGATTATAGCCATGGCACCACTGTGCCTGGCTAAAATTTTTAATTCTATCACCTTTTGTAATAATCCTTTCCCCAGCTTCTTTTCATCAGCATTTATTTTTTTCTTTTTTAAAATTTATTTTATTCAGAAATTTATTTCTTGACAAATCAAACAAGCTTCTAATGAAATAATATAATATATATAAATTCTGAAAATTAGATTTACCCCCAAGAAGCCCCCCCAATTACTCACCTTTATCCCTCCCCCCCTTCCCAATACATCTCTACAAATGCCTTAGGTTGTAAAATTACACCTTATACGGGTTTCAGCATTGATTATTTTGTCCTACTAGGTAAGGTTTTGTCCTGAGCAGAGTCCTGTGGCATTAAGCTATAACAGAGGTGGGGTTCAGGAATCCTAGACGTCCCTGAGAGCCAATTGGAAGGTCCGTAAGATCAGAATTATTTTATTAATAATGTTAAAATAAATCTTTCACTGTCATTCTATCTTGAACAGACAGGGGTTTACCAGAGGTTACATGACATAATATTGCAATAGACTACATGCAGAAACAGTTATGACAACCCAGCTGCCTTCTATGAATCAGAGGTTAAAGAAATTTGCAAAAACATAATACAAAACCATTTTTTTCTCAATATTTTTCCTTTTGGAAAATATAGTTATTTTTCACAAAATATTGTCTTAGTCCATTCAGGTTGCTGTAGCAGAATACGTTTGAGCAATTTATAGGGAAAATTTTATTTTTTCACAGTTCTGAAGGCCGGGAAATTCGAGATTAAGGTGCCAGCAGATTCAGTGTCTGGTGAGACAGCATCAGCAGATTCTACCTGTTCATGGTAAAGGACTCTTTCTGTGTGTCCTCATGCGGTGGGAGGGAAGAACAAGCTCCCCCAGCCTCGTTTATAACAACATTAATTCTAAGGGTGATTTTATCACCTCCTAAAGCCCATAACTCTTAGTCTGTCTTTCTTTTCTCTATGCTGGCAATAAAACCTCGGCCCTCTGGCCTGCTGGGCAAATGTGCTACCACTGAGCTACCTGCCCAGCCTGGGCCACACTTCTTGACCTATTGATAACATCACATTGGAGGTTAGGTTTCAACATACGAATTTTGGAGAGAACACTAACATCATCAGACCATAGCAAAGCATTTTTATTTTATTAATATACAAGGAGTTTACTATTGGTATGTTCTTGTTTGTTTGTTTTTGGTGCCAGGAATTGAACCCAGAGTTGCTTAGCCATTGAACCACATCCCTAGCCCTTTTTATTTTTTATTTTGCTTAGGGCCTTGCTCAGTTGCTGAGGCTGTCTTTCAATTCTCGATCCTCCTGCCTCAGCCTCCTGAACTGCTGGGATTACAGGTATGTGCTACCATGCCCAGTACTATTGGTGTTTAAAAAGTAGATAACGAGCCGGGCATGGTGGTGCACACCTGTAATCCCAGCAACTCGGGAGGCTGAGGCAGGAGGATCACAAGTTCAAAGCCAGCCTCAGCAATTTAGTGAGACCCCAGGCAACTTAGTGAGACCCTATCTCAAATAAAATATAAGGGGCTGGAGTGGTGGCTTGGTGGTTATGGCGCTTGCCCAGCATGCCTGAGTACACGAGATCGAACCCCAGCACCCATGCACACAACTAGGTGTTGGAACAACAAGGGCCATGTGAAAAACTAAATAAAAATGGATTCTTTCTGTCTCTCTCTCTCTCTCTCTCACTGTCCTTCTCTTAAAAATAAAATAAAATATAAAAAGAGCTGGGGATATTGCTCAGTGGTTAAACACCCCTGGATCTAATCCCTGTTACACCCTCCCCTCCCCCTCAAAAAAGAAAGAAGAAAAAAAGAAAAGTAAATAATAAATAAAACATTTGACATTTTCAGTTAATTTTAACTTCTAATGCAATAAATACTAATTGATGCAACCTCTATAAACAAAAGTCTTTTAGGGACCTCAGTAATTTTTAGGAGTATAAGGGGATCCTGAGACCACAAAGTTTAAGAACCAGGACACTAGAGCTTTTCCTGCAGACTGGCAGCTAATCCTTACTCTCTGAGTAAGTGAAAATTCTTTCCAGAAGTTGAAACTCTTGCTGGATATGGTGGTGCATGTCTGTAATTGCAGCGGCTCTGGAGACTGAGGCAGGAGGATCCCAGTTTCAAAAGCACTAGTGAGGCCCTAAGTAACTTGGTGAGATTCTGTCTCAAATTCATTTTATTTTTTTTTTAAGAACTGGCTCAGGAATGTGGCTCAGGAGTTGAGCATCCCTAAGATAAATCTCCAGTACCAAAAAGAAAAAAGTTGACATTCTATGGCAGAGCAATAGAGTTGGGCAGACACTGGGAGATTTAAGACTGAGGTTCTAATCCTGGCTATGGCACTAACTGACTGATAAACTTCTTCCCTTCACTGGGAACCAGCGTCTGCATTTGTAAAATGAAAGTCTTTATGGGATGGACCTCTAAGGTACCTCTAAGGTACGCTTTTTTTTTTTTTTAAGAGAGAGGGACAGTGAGAGAAGAAGAGAGAAAAAGAATCAATTTTATTTAGTTTTTCACGTGGCTGTCATTGCTGACCTTTCGTTGTGTACATGGTGCTGGGGTTTGAACCCATGTCCTTTTGCAAGCCAGGCAAGCGCCATAACCGCTGAACCTGCATTTGAGTTTTAAAATGTGAAAGTACTGTCACAAGGGGGCTGGAGCAGTGGCTCAGTGGTTACAGCACTTGCCTGGCATGCGCGAGGATCCAAGTTCAAACCCCAGCACCACTACACAACAAAATGTTGGAGCAACGAAAGTCATGTGAAAAGCTAAATTAAATTGATTCTTTCTCTCTCCCTCTCTCACTGTCCTTCTTTCTTTAAAAAAAAAATACTGTCACAAACTTCTAGGGGAGGAAGGAAGGGGCAGGAATTTGTTCTTTATTTTATAGAAAGGGAAGTTAAGATCCAAAGATATGAAAAGAAAGGATTGCTCCTGGGCGTGTTCTGAGTCAGCATCATACGCACAAACAGAAGCCAAGGTCCTGTCTTATGGGCTGACTTGATCCTCTCAATGGATGATGTTAATAATAGTATTTGCCTGTGCATAACATTTAAAAATCCTTATTTTGGAACAACTCCAAACTTAGAAAATTTGGAATGAAAAGAACACAAAATTTTCAGAACTTTCATACCATGGTAGCCAGCCTCCAAGATGGCCCAGGAATCCCTGCCTCCTGGCATTCTTGGCTCTGGGAGTCACTGCCCGCATTCAGTGGTGCTCACCTGTGTGACCAATAGGGTGTTGTTGACATGGCAGTATGAGATTTTGAGACTATGTCATAAAATACATTGCAGTTTCTGCCTTGTTATCTCAGCATGCTCTAGGGAAAGCCAGTCACGATGACGAGGACATTCTTGTGGAGAGTCACATGTGGGGAGGAAAAGAGGCATCCTGCCAACAAGCAGCACCAACCTGCTTTCATGTGACATGAACAGTGTTTGAAGGTCCTTGCAGACAGATTATGACAGAGGCTGCAGAGTCGATGTGTGCAGCCTGCCTACTGGAAGAGATTGCATCTGGGGTCTTTTATGCAAGGTTTAGGGTAAAAAGTATTTGCAGATCAATAGCAAACCACTGCCATGGATATATTGATCTGTTTAGCAAATAAATCATTCCTGGAACAGCAGCTATAATTGAAAACACCAAAGTCTGGATAATTTGCTCTCCTTCTCTGAGGTCCACCAGTCTTCTTTCAGGCAGATAATTGATTTGAGTAGGGATGTGCTGGGAGTTACCACCTTC